>OZ023273.1:31436020-31614751 GCA_964007475.1 Hybos culiciformis | reverse complement strand
ATGAAAAGATATCTGCATTAAGAATTAATTTTTGTGTAATATCACTGTATTAAGAAATGTAAAATTATAAAATTTGCTGTACGGTGTGTTTTAAAATACTAGCAGTGTACTTATTAAATTTAATTTTTTATTCTAGACTAGACTATAAGTAACCTATTATACCATTATATCATGCTAACTATACGACAAATCTGACAATTAATTTATGGGTCAAATTATGACAGTATTTTTGTCACACAGTTCAATATATATAAATGTATAGAAAAATTAAAATTATTTTTGAAGACAGTTTAAATATGTTTTTATGTGGCAACATAAAAATATTGAAAATCCTTAAAAAAAACCCCAATCACATATATTTCATATTCAGTGTATTCGAATATAAATACTATCTTGTTGTAAATAGCGATTTCAATCTGTTATGCAGTTCTACACAAAAGGTTTTAATTTAACTCATAATGAAAATATTGGTGTGATTAAGTAATTTTTCTTATCAATTGATTCATCGAAATTTTTCTATACAAATTTTAGATTACCTCTTGCTTTTAAATTAAAAACCTTTCGGAAAAACTTTATTTATAAAAAGAAAAAATTAAAAATCAAAGGACTAGTTTTGTACTATAAAATTGAAATCTCTTTTCAGATTTATTTCTCTACAATAGGTTTTTTTTTATTTGGTTTGTTCATATAATGACTATTTTACGACAACGGTGTATTTAATGAAAGAATTGAACGTAAATTTTAATGACGAGTTGGTAAACCACAACAGAAATTGTTGGGGCTTCATAGATTAGATTTTATTTGGGAATAATATTCTTGTTTTATTTTTTATTTTATTTTTTTTAATTTATTATTGTATTTTTTTTTTTCGTACAAGATTAGAATTATATTTCCCAACCATATAGTGATTTGAAAAAGGAATTTACATTTCGGTTATATAAAAGAAACGATGAAAAAATTTTAATTTTTTTTTATATTATGGAATATTATATTATATATAAAAGAGGTTTCCTAATATATAATAAACGTAATCTAATTTGCTCGCAAGATTAAGATTTGATAATTTTGAGGAGAATATAAAGTTTTGTTGGCTTTAATGAGAGCCATTCAATACAGAATAATTTACCTAAAAATGTCCTGAAAATATTCACAGTATGTTATAACTTTAACGGAAGCTTCCAAACTACTAATTTTTATATTTTTTTTTTAACAATTTTTAATAATATTTTAAAATTTAATTAATCTAATGAAATTTTCAATTTTGTAATTTTCTTAACGTTACTGTAACACTGAATAAAACTGGAATAAATAGATTAAGTATTATATATAACAATAATAATATGAACTTACAAATTTTTTTATTACACATTTTATAAGTCTGATCCTTAGGACTAGAACTATGGAAAAACACTTTCTAATTAGCTATGAAAAAAAAAATAATAATAATAAAAAAAAAAAATTTGGATAGAAAGGGTGGAAGTACGTCGCAATATTTTATTGAATTTTATTCATACAAGTAAGACTAGTTAGCCGATAAAACTGTGACTCTTAAAATCTTAGCGAAGAATAATTTAAATTTTTTTTTTGTAAGAAATTAAAAAACTTTGAAAATAAAACACACATTACGAACAAAAATCTAACATTATTCGTTTTGAAATGAGACATCTTCAAATAACGATGTCTTGAATCATTTTTATGAAGTTCAATATTTTTTATTTTAGCTTCATTAAATAATTTTAAATTCGTATAAATTTTAATAAAGGCTTTGATAACTAATAATTTATAATTCTCGGAATCATTTAAAATTCGTGGAAGATTTTTAAAAGTTAATAAAATTCTGTCAAAATCTAAATTATTTAAAATAAAATTTGAAATTTAAAAAAATATTTTTTTGAAATAACTCATTTTTTGAGCGTAATACCTTGTTCGCACTTCAACATTTATCCGGATAAATAAGTGGAAATTTCCACTTTCTGAAACTACCGTTCGCACTTTAGAAGTGGAAAAAATTTGACGGTTCTAGAAAAAATATAAATAAATTTATTTTTTTTGATATGAATTTTCAAAAATCTGAAGTTCATAAATAATTTTAGAATTAAATTTCACTTTTTTTGATATTTTGACACAAAATAAACGGTGCCAACCGTACCAAATATATCAAAAAGTAGCTAAAAGGAACTAGCTAAGTGGAAAAATAACTGGAAATTAAAATATCCGGAAAAAGTTTTTGTATGATAATATCCACAAAGTTTCCGGAAAACTCGAAATATCCGGAAAAATATTGAAGTGCGAACAAGGTTTAAGGTAGCTAAAATTTGTTCTATTTGCTTAGCTAATTTAACAAAATCTTTCCTTGGATTTCTCAGACGAAATTTGGTTTTATTGGCAATAAATAATGACTCATATTTTTCTTCAAGTTCAATAAGGTTCTTACATGTATCACATTTTAAATTTTGTATCAATTTATTTTCACTCCAACCAGTCATGTATTTGATAGCATCAAAATATGAGTTATCAATATAGATATTTTTCACTCCTGGTTCCAGGAAATACTCATCAGTTATATTTTTATTTACTACTACATTTAATGATTTGTGCCTATATGGCACTGTTAAAATTTTTGGTGGATTTAATTCTTTAGAAGTTGCTGAAATTGAAGCTTCGCTTTCATTTCTAACAAGCAATTTTTTGAACGCATTTTCAAATTGACTTGCAGTTGGATTATCGTTGCTTCCTCCCCGCTGCCTAATTTTTGAAAAATAAGTCTGTCTCTAGATAGTCCTGCGAAAAATTATGTGTAAGGATGTACTTTAACTCCTTTTTTTCTTCTACATAAAATTTGAAAATTTCAACAAAATTTGGCATTGCAATAATAAATGCCTTACATCCAGTTTGATTTCGCGAAACAATTAATTTTTGACTTAGAAAATTTAGATTTCCATGATTTATTTACCGTTATGTTCAAATAGCATTTAAAAATAACGAGAGCCATATTTTCTGTGATTGGCGCGGCGCGAAGAACGGCTCGAATAACGGCGCGATGAGCGAGTCATTAATTGTAAGCAATTAAATAATATAGTCGGCTGTATATTTTAATAAATTGAAGCTTACATATACCCTTTTTAGACAAATAAAAAAAATTTTTTTTAGTTTTTTTTTTTTTCATTCACAACAACAATTTCAATACATTTTTCCTAGAAGTGTTTTTCCATATATATATATAATTCTAGTTCCTATGGTCTGATCAATTAAAAATTTTAACTCATTATATTAAATAAAGTGTCTTATTTTAAATAAGTCTCATTAATGTAATTGAGCCATGAAATATTTAATTTAAAGGGTTAACCAAAAAAAAAATTAAAATAAAAAACAAAAAAATTGTGAATGCATGCATCATATAATAATTAATTTCATGCAATCAAAATATATCTGTTTATAAAGGATTTCAATTGGCTTTGCATATTGAAAATAAAGCTGTTTTAAACTTTATTCATGTCATTAATCATTTTTAATGACAATTTAATAATTTAACTCGTATGAATTTGAGAAAATATAATATGTTGCAATTTATTTATTTATTTATTAAATATATATATGTATGTAATTTTATTTTTTGTTTTGTTAATTTTATTTTTTGTGTTAATTTTTTTTTTTTTGTAATAATTAACAAAAAAAAAATACATTGAATTCTTTGTCTTTTTATTATACATAATCAGACAATCTGTTTCAAAAATCAATTAATGTTTAACAATTAGTGTTATATGTATTAAGCATAAAAGTTACATTTTAATACATTATTATGCTGATATCAATCATAGAATTTTTTAAACGGTGACATAATATGTCATAACAATTGTATGTATAGATACACAGAAAAAAATTTGCTCGTACTAATAACTAAATAATTCGTTAAAATCAACGAAAAATTCGTTATTTTGGCTACAACGAACATTTCGTTGAAAAAAGCTCGTAGTTCGTTAAAAAAGTTCGTTATACCCCAAAACCAAAAACCTTTCAAATTCTTCAGCAAAAACACCGCAAATACGAAAGAAAAATTTTACTAGACTAAATTTTTTTTTTATTTATTTAATTTTTTATTTTAATTTTTTTTTTATTTTTTTTTTTAATTTATTTATTTATTTATTTTTTTTAATTTTTTTTTTTATTTTTTTTTATTTATTTTTTTTATTTTAATTTTTTTTATTTATGTTTCTATTTTTATTATTTATTTTTTAAATTTTTTTATTTAATTTTTTTTTAATAATTTTTTTTATGCCCGCTTGTGGCTTCGAACCACTGTCCTAAACATTGCAATCCATCAACTCTGCCACTGAGCTATGAACTAAATTTACGGCAATGTGTAAAATGGAAAATATAAGTTCTGTATGGATTGAAATTTTTGTTTCCCGTATTTAACGATAACGAACTTTTTTAACGAGTACTAAAAATGAAAAAAAAGGTTCGTAATAGAAAATAAACGAAATTTACGTTAGAAAAACGTATTTATTCATTATTTTTCGTTATCTTAACGAGAATGTCATTAACGAACTTTTTTGACGTAATGAGTACGAGCAAATTTTTTTCTGTGTATACAAACATAATGTACGATATAAATGTAGATCGGTTTTGTATATTATTATTATATAGCAGAGGTGTCAATAACGTCGATCGCGATCTACCGGTCGATCGCGTAATGATTTTAGGTCGATCGCCAATAAATATTCATATTTCAGATACTTATTTTCTTTCAAATTGCCATTGTCAATTTCAAGAATCTTAAAAATTATCCAATTTTCCAAACATGTTGGCGCAATTAAAAAGTTCGGCTTCTACTTTCTACTAATTATGATGAAAATAAATATATCAAAGAAACTAAGAATTTTATTGAAAAATTTGGTAACCGTTTCGATGATTTTAAAAAACTTGATAATGTAGTTTTATTTATGAGTTTTCCATTTAATAGCAATATTAAAGCAGAACCAATTGCGAAAAACCTTTCAACTATTTTGATATTGATAACATTACACTTGAAGCAGAAATTATTACTTTGCAAAATGATATTTATACAAAAGCAAGAGATAAATTCTGGAAATATTTAGCAGAAGATAAATATCTAAAAAAATGTGCTGCAAATTTATTTATACACCTATTTTGGTTCGACATTATTTGTGCGAATCAGCATTTTTACAAATGAAAATAATAAAGTCGAAATACCGAACTAATTTAACAGACAAACACTTAGAATTTGGATCCCTAAATATTGCCTTCTCCTCTTACTCCTACTTTTAGAAAAAGTAGATCGCAGAGGATTTTTACTGCGCGAAGTAGATCTTGTAGAAAAATCAGTTGACACCCCTGTTATATAGGTTTGTACACAAAATCTCGCAAACATTTTTTCATTACCAATTACTGAATTTTTATCTAAACAACATTATTTGTGTGTTGTAGAACAAAAACATCAATTGATGCAATCTTAACAAAAAAAGAATACATTTTAATAATTTTTTTAAGTTCATGATGTGTGGATTTAAAAATGAAATATATTAAAATAAAAGAAACTGAATATGCTTGAACTTTTCAATTAACGAAAGTCAAGGAGAAACATATAAAAGCATTATTTCTTTAAATGTGTGAAAATATTTATATTATGTTGAAAACCACTTAATTATTTTTATTTTTTTTCTAATTCGTTGTTTAGCAGTAGTTTCTATTATGTTTAGATAATTTGGAACGCAATTTTAAATTTGACAAATTTCCCAAACCTTTGTGACTATTAAGATCCGGCAGATTTCCTGTTAATCGGAAAAGACTGATAAATAAAATTCTGTTATGTAGGTGTTCCTGATTTCGATATGATATAAAATATAACACTTAAAATATGACATAATAAAAATCATCCAAAACCTTTTATAATAATAAAAAAAAAAAAAATTTGGAAAATTTATATTCGCTTTTTTTTTAATATTTATGACTTAATTATTTCGGTTGTAAAATCTGGAAAATTTAATTTTTAACGTTGTTATAAAATTCTATTTTTTGAATATAATTTTTAAGATGATTAAGATAACACGTAAATTTTTATTTATTCCACATTGATATCATTATTATTATATTTTTTTTTCAAAAATATTTAATTAAGATCCAATTTAATTTATATGATTGTAAATAAAATTAAATGAAAACTTTATTTAGCTTGAAAGAAAAAATTCGCTTTAAAAAATTTATTTTGCAAACAAATTTCCAAATCTGTAATTTTTATGATAAAATAGTCATAAAAAATAAATTTTTTGTTTTTAAAATCAAATAGCAACAAAAAAAAAAAAATTAAAAAAAAACTATAAAATTTTAAGATTTTTTTTTTTTAAATAACTCTTGTAACGTTCTGTGAAGTTTTCAATGAAGAATTATTTTAAGAACCAAATTTGTAGTTTGCGAATATTCAATTTTAAGTATCATTAGAGGAACAAATAAGTTAATATAAATATACTAGTCCTAGTCTCTTTAAAAAAAAAATTTAAATGGTGTAAAAAAATCGAAAAAGTTTTCCAGCGCCGAAAGTAGTGGATCAAATGTCATGATGCTGTTTATAGATCAAAATGAAATTTATAGACAAACAACTATGCCTTTTATTTCTATATATAAAAAATTAACTTTTTTTTATGACAAACAAAATTTGAAAATTTGAAACTTTTAAATGGAATTTGAAACTTTATTGTATTCAAAATGTAAACTGTAAAATTTTTATACTTCACCATATGTGTTTATTTGGCAAAAAAAAAAAAAATTCTCAATAAAAATCTTAGCATGACGAAAATATCTTGTTTTTATAACATAATTTGATTTTCCAGCATAAAAATCAGAATTTTACTATCCTTCAATAAATTTTTTTTTTGCTTTTTAATACCTGAGATTGTATAATTTTTTCTTAAGATACTTCACGACTGACTATATTGATGACATTCATTGCAATTATGACCTTTTGTTTTCGAAAGAAAAAAATCTGTGTCATAAAGTCTCATTTTGTGTTTTAAAAATCAAAATTTAATCAAAATTTTATCAAATAATTTATGTATACTGAGAAGTAAGAAATAATTTTTCTCACGTTTAATCATAAGTTTAAGTCATTGGTTTCATAATGACGAAGGTGTTGAATAATTTTTAATATATTCTAAAATTTTCCATATAAAAAATTGTTATTTCATAAACCTATTTCCATATATGTTTGTGTTTTTTATTATACCTTGCTAATATTTGTAGTAAATTTGATCACAGGAGTTTGTAAATCTGAATTTCACTAATATAATACAATATTATAATATTCTCAATTAAAATTAAAAAACTATAATTATATAAAACTATAAATTTAGGTAAGCAATTATAAAAAAAAAACTAGTTTTAGTTTACGATATTTATCTGCTAATTTTCGTATTAATATATATAAATAAATTTTTCTAATTAAAATATTATATCATTAAATAAATGTATTCTTAATATTAAATCACAAAAACCAAAATAAACAAAATTTGAAGACTAAACAGATGATCTCTCTTGATTTCCATAACCAAAGATATATTGTCCAATTTTATTTACATAATATGAATTAATTTTAAATTTTAAATTTATGAAAAACTTGAAGTTAAAAGTGTAAATAAATTCAAGTGAGCTGCCCTATTATAGTATATAAGCTATAGCTAACAATATTATAACCAAAGTATTTTTTATATATTGAGAAGCACTTAAATTATCAAAAAAATTTTATCATTTCTGAAGCTAAGTGTTGAAAACTTATAAGATTTTTAGTTGCAAAAACTAAATCTTCAAAATTTATGTGCATTTAGCGAAAACATTTTTTCTTTTTACATAATACATATATTTTAAATTTATACATAACATTTATATATTTTTCTGCAACATATTCTTTACCGGAAGAAGACTTTAATGTTATTTTTTTTTTGTCTTTGAACTGTTTACACAGCATGACATTGCTGACGTTAACTACTTTTAAAAACTATATCATATTAAATCATTTTTTTCAAGATACTAACTATCCAGTTTATGGTACGGTCTATATGTGTATACTTTTAAGTAGTAAAATGTAAAGGTTACTCGCTTGTGTGAAATATGACTTTCTTGATCAAAAGGAAAAATATTAAAAAAAAAAAACCAAAAATAAAAGATTAAATGAACTAGAATTTTAAGCGAATGAAAAATCCTTAAAAAAGTTTTAACACATAAGCTAAAATTATTTTATAATACGTAAAATGGATTTAAAAAGTTATTGTAAATTATAAAGTGCGGTTGAAGGATCATAAAATCTACAAATTTAATACCAATTATTTAATAATTAAGGATTTATTTTAAATCTTATTTAATAGGTAATTACCATATATTATGTTTAATTATTTCTATAATTCAACAACATAGTTAAGTTATGTTATATTGAATACTTAATAAATATCTATTTAGAATCATAGACAGTAGAATTCTTTAGTTTTAAACAAGCGATAGTTCTGTACATTCAAAGAGCTACCTAATTAAGACTGATTCTCATGAAAAAATCTTTTTATTATTTTCACATTCATTTTATTTTATTTCTTTATAAAAATTATAATATTGTTATTATTGTTAAATCATATAGTTTTAGGAAAAAACAATGATTTTAAGGATCAATTTACATAAATTTTATTTTGTCATCATCAATCAAATCACTTTTTAGAAATTCCAGATGCGTAAAGAATATTTTAATGTGTTGACATAAAATAAAAAAAAAATAAAAAAAAATTGTATGTAAGTACAAGAAAGAATTTTTATTACATAGCGTTAATGGCGCCACAATATAAAATTTTAGTTTCTTTCAGCTAATTATGAGAAAAGAAAAAAAGCTAAGATATTAGATATTATTGTATGTAAGTAAAAATTAAAATAAAGTAATTGGATATATTCAGATTTATTGTGAACATTTTTTAATTCAAAAATTTATAGAAGCTTCACAAAAATTAAAATAATAATAATAATAAAAAACTATTTAGGTATTTTATTATTTTGTTTTAATTGTTATTTTCCATTAAATTTTATGAAAAAATATTACCTTGATAAATTTATTATTATCATAGCTATAATAAACTTCAATATGAAACATAAAATTATATACCAATTAAATTTTATATTTTCATTAAATATCTTTAAAAATTTATCACCGACCACTTTACCATATTAAAAGGATCTAAATATCTCCGAATAAAAGTCATAATTTTCATCGTGCAATGAAACTATTCACAATAATAGCTAGTTCTAGAATGAGATTTCAAGTTTCCACCATTGAATCAAAAAGAGCTTTTTAACGATTGTGCTTGACTTCGAAATCTTTAGAATTATTTAGGAATCCAATGCCTGGCTACTTGATTGAACTTCACTTTTTTTTTTTGAAATAAATTTATAGAAATATCCGGCACTTAAATTATTGTTTATTGTAGGTTCATAAATTTAAAAATTTCAATAAATTTTAAAAAATTACTATATTACACATACATATATCATTTTAATCAAAGTTTTATTGCTTACCTATTATTATATCTTTAAACCTATGTACACAGGAATGCTTTAGTTAAATTGCTTCTAAAATTATTCAAGATATTCTGCAAAAAATAAATTATGAATGAAACTTAAACTCATAGTATATTGTGTGTGTGGGTTTTTTTTCAGTCTGATAGGCTTATTAGATAAGAGTATGAATTTATTTCAAGGAAGTGATTTATATCTTTTATCTTGATTAACCGTTTAATATCTCAATTTTGTTTTTTTTTTTGTTTTGTTTTTTTTTTCTTGTTATTATTTTTTTCTTTATCCTAGCACATCGAGTTAATAAATAGTTAACTTTGAAAATGCCTACTTTTAACAGCACAACATGTAAAAGAGTAGAAAATTATACGTTTAAACCACAAAAAAAATATATATGGTAAAAGAGGAAAAAAAAAATAATAATATTGTTCTTTCAATTTTCCAATTTTCACATTACCTAATACATATTTTATTATAATTTTCATTTCGTGTTTTTCTTGAGATTGTTTTTTTTTTTTATTTAAAATTATACACTTGTATCGCATAGGTACTGCCGATGAAAGGAGAAAATATAAAAAGACAAGTTGATATATAATATAATTTCTTTGAAATAGGAACTACAATTATCATCTAAGTTTCAAGTAAATTGTATCACATTTTCCAATTTAATAATTTAATTACAAAAAAGTTGATTGTTGATATTTTCTTTTAAGTTAATTTTATAATAATTAAAGATCTAAGTAGGTTACATATACATCGAATTTACATTATTTTCTTAAATCAAACCATTAATTTTCAATGTATACATACATACGTAAAATTGTATGAAAGACATGAGTTGATTTAAACGCTGTAATAGGTTATAGTTATACAAAATATGTGGCTTCTTTTGAGAATGAATTTAAATGAAGTAACCTTAAAGGCACGTGGTAATATGAATAAATACAAATTTATTTTCTATACGTGTCTCTGGCACAATATCACTTTGTTTCTTATTATTATTATTATTATTATTATTGAATTCAATTTTTACGTTTTACGTTCCTTTTTTCCTAACGTGTTGTATTCAAACTTAATCTTAATTCGAAATCAATATAAAATATATATATATATATGTATTTTCAATTTACTTTTTATTTCTTTTGGATTGGTTGAACATATATAGAATTTTAAAATATTTTCCAAACGAAGTCAGGCAAAAAAATGGAAATTCATCACTTTTGGTTTTTCTTTAATGCCCAAAAAGGAAGCATTTAAGTAAAATGCTTTCGAACAAAAAGCAATTATAAACAACAGTTTATCTAATTCATAGTCGGCTTTCTGTATAATGTTTGATTCGATAATGTCACCAAAGTATATACTGCTTAAATAAACAGAACTAATTTTTCAATTTGAAACATAAACAAAACCTTTATATAAAAAAAAAAACCCTTGTCTTAAAATTTTCGCAATTTCATTTAAAAATTACATACAATTTTTCTTTTCTTTCTTGGCTAAGTGTTTTATAAATTTTTTAATCTCAACTCAATTTATTTTCATGTTATATCTAACTTTTATTATATACTACTGAAAATTTTATAAAATTGCTTTTTAACATAATTTTCTCATAAGAAAACTTAATAAAAGAGGAAAAATCTAAAAAGAAGAATGGGATGTTATGTTTTTTTTTTATATTTATTTCATTCATTCATTCCTCCTAACATTTTGATTGTTAATATTATACCACCTTGATTTCGATTGATGTGTCTATTAAATTTATTTAGTATAATTTCTTCTTGTTGCTGCTTTTTCTTTAAGCAAATTAATTTTGGTATTAATGTGACATGACAGAAATGCAAAGTCAATGATAAAATATTGCTTAAGAACATTTTATGGAATATTTTAAGACTTAAGGAAAATTGTTTTTTATCTTAAGGTATTATTATACAAATTATTATTATTATTATTTTTTACACATCAAGACACTGTAATCAATTTTTAAATAAAATTTATTAAGGAAATATCACGTAAATATTATTATTTTATATTTAATATAAGTTTTTAATATTAAATAATGATTCTGAAATATAGAAAGTAAAATTTTTTTTAATTAATAGTATATATAGTGAGATTAATTTATGATTTTTTGAAATTAAGAACTGAAAGGAAAATTTTTAGTATCTAAAAATAGATACTCTTCATATATTAGAAAGTCTTTATCGAAATGAAAGTTGTTAAGAAGTGGACAAAAATACAATTTTTTTCATCATTTTCAACAACATTATTGGAAATTCTTAAATAATCTATACCCAATTCCATTACTGGTAATTTGTTTTTATGTTGAAAAAAAACTTCTATTATAAGTGTTGCCGTCCCTTTAAACTAAAAAGATATGAAACTTAGAAAACTTAAAAAATTTTCAATCGCTTTTCAAATTTTGATAAGTGAAATTATAGTAATTTATTATTAAATTACTTTATGCAGTTAATTGTTTATTTAGTTACACAAAAAGCGTTATATAAAAAGAATATAATGAATGAAACTGAAACTTGGATGTCACATTTGTACATGTAATTTTCGTAAAGTACCTATTTGTAGTTTTTAAGATTTTTTTTAACAAAATATAACAATGAGTTATTGTTTTTGCTTTAACATATTTAAGTGAGTGTTAATAGATTATAAAAAAATATATTTTTATATAGACACCATTTCAATATTATAATTTCTTCAAATTTTCTAAAACCAGTGTGTAATTTTTTTAAAATTATTTTTTTTAACTTTGTAGCAATAAACAAACTATTAAACTAATAAATAAATAAGTTTAAATAAAATTAAAATATCAATAATATTATTATATCAATAATATTAATAATATTATTATAAAATACAATTATTAAATATAACTTAAAAATGATTAAAAAGATTAAAGTTTTATTGCATACATTTTATTCATGTTGTATTCTTAAAACCTCATAAAATTTATATTCTAAATGAATTGTATATTGTGTATATTATATATTTTCTTGATTGAAGAATATTTTAATTCTTCATTATATACCTAATTATTTATTAATTGTAATGAATTTTATCTGAAAATGTTTATCACGTATTTTATTAATATTATACATATATAATCGTCAATTATATTGACAGCATTTATAAAATTAATTCATTGTGTGCAAAATGTTATAAATTAAATTTTATTCTGATATTGATGAAATTTTGAGACTGTTATAAAATTATATGTATATGATGGTATCTAATAATATATATTTGAAGGAAAATTGATAAAAAAAAAATTAAGTATAGGTATTTTAGAATTTTTCCAATTTATCGTCTTTATTTTTTAAAATATATCAATTTCTGTTAAGATAGTTTTCGTGACTTTAATACAGAAAAAACAAAAAATAATAATTTATTGGTTTTATTTTTTGCAAATTCAGTTTCATAATTATTAGAATTTAGTTGACGTTTTATTTTTTCTTAATTTATAATGGATCTTGTCAGTTTAGTTTTTTTTTTTGACAGTTCAAATTACTGAGTAGAATTGTAGAACACTAATTAACACCATAGATTTCAAACATTTTTCTTTAATTCATATTCGTTCATAATTTTTGATAATATTCGATTAACTTTTATTTTATTATAAGAAAACTTTACTTTTTATTATTTTAAAAATGTAAATTCTATATTATATATAATTTTGAAATTAACTAATTATTTACAAAATATTATTTAAATAATTTAATTAGGCATGATATCAATTAACACTTTTACTTTTTTTTTTTACTATATTTATCAACTACTTTAATTTGTTTTTCCTTTTTATTTATGTTGCTTTTATCGTTAATAAATAATGAATATAATAAAAGTAATAATAATAATAATAATAATAATAATAAATTTACTTAAAAAAATTGTAAACTGATGGTAATTTTTATTATATGCTTTAATCGTATTATAGCTCTAAAAAGAGAGAAAAAAAAAAAGAAGTTATATATGATGTGCTTTTAATGTGCGAAAAGATAAATTTTTTAGCATAAAAAAGAACTGGAAATTAACCATATCAGTATTGCAAATTATACACTTCCGTTAAAATGATAATATTTACTTTAAAAATCATAATTTTTTATCTTTTTTTTTTTATTTTAGTGCAAAAGAAAATCTTCTTAATGAATCAAAGTAAAATGAAGAGTTTTTTTTTTATCTTAGTATATCTTTTGAAAAAATACATAAAATAAAAAATAATGTAATAATCAAAATAAAAAAAAAATAAAAAGAAATGCATCAGCGATGTAAAACCAACATGACCTAATTTGCACTCTCCAGGTAATTTAAGACTTTTTTTTTGTTAGAGAAACAAAGTATTATGTATGAAAATGATATTGAATGCGAAGAAAAAAAAAATGTTCTAAAAATTAACATGTATTTATTTATTGTTTCAGTACATACAATGAGTTTTTGATATAGATCAGCATAATAAGAAATTCCATTAATATTATTATTATTATTACGAACACAATTCACTATTATGTTTTGAAAAAAAATAAAATTCTTGAATCCGTGGATTATTTATTATGATTTGAAATTTAATCTTTGTGTATATGTGTATGTCAATGAGTTAGTTATATTTTGACTTCATATCATAGCCGTTGAATGATATGAAAAATTTTGTTTGAAAACAGTTAAAACTTAAAATTTTATAATTCTTTCAATGAAAATAAGAATTTGCAAGAATGAAGCATAATGTGATAAAAATTTATTGAATATTGTAAAAACTTAGGGGGAACGGCTTGAACGGTGTTCAGGTTCTTTTTTTTAACATAAACAATTATTTTCTATCAAGAAGGTATGCCTACCTAGTACCTACATACGAACTTTTTTTATTTTTTTGACAATATTTGAAATTTCTGAATTATATAACTATTCTTTGTGTATACTGATATTAAAAACGATAAACGTATAATATTGTAGGAACTTTTTTTTCATCTATCTCTTTCAAAAATGATATTATGTTGAATTTTTGGAATTGAAAAATGAATATAGGACACATAATAATTACTTCAACTGGAATTATATGTGGGCCATTAGCTGATAATTTCTCTTAAACATAAAATTAATAGTTTAACTACTATACTATATGTCGATTTTAGTGTATAAAGTTCCTCAAAAAATATATTTTTAAAATTGATAAATATATGTTTTGTCAATCGCAGAGTTGAAAATCTATGCTTAATATAAATTATTTTATCAATTTTTTTGTTAGAAGAATATTAAAAAAATTCAAAAATAATAAAACTTGAAAATAAGGTTTCAGAGAAAAAATAAAATTACATGCTTTTTTTTGTTGAAATATTGCAACAAATTTTGAATAACATGGTAATCCAACTTGTTTGTTAAGATCAAAATATATAAAATGAATATCCTTTTTATATATTATTTGTAGTTAAATCATGAAAGACAGGAATACAAAAGTATAAAAAAAAAAAAAAATCAAAAATTTATAATAAATAACAATATAAAGTTTATATTATTTTTTTATTTATTTGCAAAATTTTCGTAAACTTTTTCGGTTTCAATTTATTATAAATTCCATTTCATGTTAAAGGTGCTAGATAAAAATAATTTTTTTTCTGAGCATTTGTATTTTTGCTTCGTACATTTTCGTCATGAAATGAATTACTTTGATAAAAATTACATTTTCTTTCTCTGACAGAAGGGTGTTAAAAAAACAAAACGTCATCCTACATATCAAACGCAAAAATCGAATTTTCAGAATTGACCGTTTTCAATAGTTTTTGCTTCAGTTCTACAAAACAAAATCCTCACATTATCTACAAAAAAAAAAGACAAAATTGTAAAATATTTTCATATTATATGATGAAATTAAATACTCTTAACATATTAAAGTTAAAACAAAACTATATGCATAGTAAATACAAAAAAATATATAGGTTCGAGATTGTAAATATAAGTTCTGAGATTGTTACACCATGCGTGTACACAAATCATACTGCATTTTAAACCGATAAAGAAAATTTTATACGATATTTTTTTGTCTGAAAACAAAAAAATAAAAATTTAAATTACTTTCTGAACATACAATATAAAAAAAAAAAGTATGTATAATAAAAATGAATAAATGTACCTATTATTAAAACCTTTAAGTTCATACCATTGACCACATCGTTCTGGACATAATATTATGCTATCATCTTTATCGTCTGTCTGGAATATATGTACAAAAAGCCATTTCTACAAAAATTAAAAATATAGTATGTACAAAAAAAAATTTATATTTATACGTATATACTTTACATATATTTTGAAATCCCTTTGAAGAATTTTTACAATGAATAATTGCAACGAAAAAATAATAAAAAAAGATATACAAATGTTAAGCTGAATGGTTTTAGCGAAGTAGAATTATTGCAGATAAAGCAATATTGTTATATAAATGGACACTAAATGGTCAAAGGGTATGATGATGATGATCATATAATATTTTTTATATTTGTTTAAAAAAAAAAAAAAAATGAAAATGAAAACCAAACAAATGCAAAAATTATATATTGAAAATTATGGATTAAAATTTAAAAAGAAAAAACACTTACATACATTTATTATTTGTGTATATATGAATTTTTTAAAAACATTAAAGTTAAATTAATAAATTTAACTCTTGATTTGAATTTTTTTTTAGACTTCACTTTCTGAACAGCGCATTTTATTTAAGTTCTTCAGTTGTGAATACGAAATTCGCCTATAAAGCATAAATTAACGAAATATTATTATGATCTTTCTTTGTGTTTTATAACAAAATTTAGTATTCAACATTTTTCTCAATTTTTTTTGAGAGCAAAATACTGATTTTTTAATTTTATTACAAGGATAAAATTTCTCAAAACCGTATTGTCTGAGTTCAATAATCAACTATATTAATTATGTTTTCTACTAGATTGGTTACCATGAAAATTTTTACAAAATCTTTTGTTTACTTTTACACTTTTAAACATTTTTAATTCAACATAAAGGGAAGAACAAACTACAAAAATTGTTTAACAATATTTTTATTATATTTTCTGATTGTAAATTTTTTCTCATATTTAATCGTCATGCCAACCAACATTATGATCAACTTCAAATTGAGTATTAAAGTATAAATATTTTGAATTTCATATTTGAAAATAAAAACTAAAAGCTAAAGAAAATTGATTATCAAAATTCGGCTCTTGATATAAAATTGTGAGAAACAATTTTGCATTAAGATTTTAATTATAATTTTAATTTTAAAAATGGAATTATTTCAGGTAAACAATAATTATATTTTTTTAAAGAAACTCTTTTCCAAAATAATCAAAATATTTTATGCACAGACATTAAGATAGGTCAAGATTTATATATTGATTTATTTTCATTAAATTATATATTTTTCATTTTCAACAAATAAATAAACAATATTGAATATCTTTATATCGACTTTCAATTATTTTGATTTCAAAAAGTACATAAATAAAAATAACATAAATATAATGCTCTCTTATTTCATTATTATTTTAACATAAGTGCATTGTGAATAAACTTTTTGATTTTTGTCTTTGATAAATATAATAAATTTTTATTACAAACTTTTATTTAAGTTCGATTGTTGTCTGTCAGAAAAAAAACAGATTTCCTCAGAATATAATTAAATATTATACAAAGTTTCAAGAAGCAGAAGTAGGAGGATGAAGTAGCTTTTATTTATATAGTCATTTACAGAGTGAGAGATATTTTTATTACGTTTAATATGTTTTATTTTATACTTTTTAGTTCCATAAATAAAATGTTGTTTTAAATTTTTTTAACTTTAAACTTTTATTCAAGATGAAACTTTTTAACAAGGTGTGGGTTATGGTAATGCAATTTTCGCTTCACTTTTAATCTTCTTCTTTTAAATGCAGTAAAAGATTTTAAATTATACATCTAATTTTTTAAAGATGAATAATTTCATTGTATCCCATCATAAAAAAAATTCTTCTGAGTTGAATTATTTTCAAAAATTAATAAATAATTAATAATATAAAATTCGTTGGAACACAAGCAGAAGGACCCTTAATAAAACTAAACCGACTAATCTAGAAGAAAAAAAAGTTCTTTTAAAGTCAAAATGTAGAAAAGCGATGAGAAAAGTAGTTCTTTTTATTAATTAAAATACAAAAACAATAAAATAAATTACTTAAAAATATGAAAAAATTATTTTTAAAGTAAAAGAAAAATTATTTTTAAAAAGAAAATAAGTGAAAATTTTACAATATACACGTTTGTGTGAAAATTATGTCTGATCTCTCATTTTTTAAATTTTTATTTCGATTAAAAATATTGTTTACTTTTAATTAAAAAAAAAATATATTAAAGATTTATTTTTGAATTAATGCAAATAATTTTTTTTGTTTGTGAAAATTAAAGAATAATTAAAATTGTGGGAAGCTTTAAGTAGACAAATGAATTTTATTGAAAACGGATATTATTAACACATCGTTGTTTAAATAAATTATCATATTGCAATATGGATAAATAATAATTTATATGTTTACTTAACATTTTGTTTATTAATTTATACATCGTCTGAGTACATTTGATTTTTAATAAGGCAAAAAAATTATTTGACAAAGCTTGTATAAAAAAGAACTGAGTGTGAATTTCCGGTTTAACATTCAGACAATTTTATAATGAACATTTTCATTGTCAAATTAATAGTACATTAAATTAAATTGTATATTTCCTTCAACCCTAAAAAAAATTTAGGTTTCAAAAAATTTAGGTTTCAAAAATTTTAGTTTTTTTTTTTTAAATACATAATTACAGATTCATCATTCATAAAAAAATTTATAAGAAAATAATGTCTTATCACATTTTGAATCAGTTGATGGTATAAGTATAATACTCTCTTCTCCAAAAATATTATTATCCGATTATTGATAATTCCAAATAAATTGAATTTATTAGGAATTAATTAATATGTTTAATCCATTTTATGCAATAATTTTAGTTTAATTAAAATTTAATTCGCTTTTCAATGTAAAAAATAAAAAAATTGTATAATAACAATAATTTGATATTATATGATTATTACGACCTAATAAACTCAACATATGTTCTGAATTTAATAAATTAAGCATCACGTTTTCAATTGTATATGATTATTGCAATTTTTTTTATAATCAATCAAACTCTCAACATTATTATAATTAATATAAATAAAATGTTTATACTATATTTATTTATTTTAATGGAAGTTAACATTTGAACTTTGATTGAGTATTTTTTAATCTGGATCAGTTCAGAGATTATTAAATTTATTACTATTTTCTTTTAACTTAATGTGGACTTGGTTAAATGAAATAAAAAGTAGAATGCAATATTGCATTTTGTTGCGCACCCAAAACATTGTTAGGGCCAACGGCGCCAATAATTTTCTAGCATTATCATATATTTGTAATAATAATAAAATGTAACTTCAGAATATAACTAAATAGAATAAAAACAATTGTTAAAAAAATTTAGATCTTCTCCTAAGATCGCCAACATTGTTCACCTACCTTTATTTTATCTAAGTACAAAGAAAATACAGAAAATATTTACAATTTTTCAAAGGAAATACAAAACATTTAAGTGACCATTATTTTAATTTTAGTCATTGAATTGTCATGTATACATTAAGACGGGACATTCAGGACATCAAGATTTTTAATCAGTAGTGTCCATTTCAAAACTATAATTCCGGATGCATTATGATCAAACATAAGTCTGACAAAACCATAATAATTGTCTAGATAAAATAAAAGGATCATCCAGTTATGAAAAAAATAAATAAAAAATTATCTTACTATTATTAACAAAATCTGATTTGCATGTCAAAAAACATAATTTAATAATATAGAATATTATATATTTTTTAAAAACATAAATATATAAATATACACTTATACAATGCATGGCGTTTACTTTGTACATATGTAAGTATTACTTATGTATTTATATCTATATTATATAGCTATATACATAAATGCCTATGCTATATAACATCAACATTTTAATATGTAAAGATTTTTATGTTTTTATTTACTTGAATTATGTGGTTACACAATTCTTTGAGTTTTTTGGTTTGTTGTTATTTCACCGGCCACACGCAATTATCATTAATAATATTTATACCATGATCACGTACAAAAGATATTAAATGATATTTTTATAATATAAAAAGATACTTGAACAGAAAAAAATGGGTATATATAAATATTTGTTTTTTTTTGTTTTTATATATCACAAACATTGCCAAAAGGATTTTTCACTTCAAAAATCACAGAAATGTTCATAGATATTTAATTAGTTTTTGTACGGACTGAAAATATTAAATAAATTTTTAGTTCATCAATTTAAAAAGATTTGATATCGAAATTTAAAATATAACGATGTTTAAAATATCAAATCATGCTAAATCGGAAACATTCTTTATTCACTCTCAATAAACAAAAGTTAAAGTTAAAATTTTTTTGTTAGTTTTATTTTACATTAAGATGAAATTAAATTTAGTATTTTCTAATGAAATATCTTAGTTTAGTCAATTCTCATTATACTTTTTTGGTTAGAAGGTTATTACTTATAACTTTAGTCTACAGAAGTCCATAACAGCTAACTTAACTTAACTTGTTAGCTGACTGTTGCACTTTGGGCCAATAAAGTTTCCATGATTTGAACTAATCCGTAAACAAAAATAATAATAAAAAAAACAAAATTGTAAGGTCTTGATAGACGTTTTCATTGCATTCTATACAAGATGATTTCATTGTTCATTTCCATTCAAGATTATAGAACCGAAAATCAGCTTCTGCATAGGTAAAATTATGAGAAAAAAGAGAAAAATGTTATTTTTTTCTAGCCTCGTACCTAACCCCTCACATAGATATAAGAATTTAACAATAGAAGATAGGTGGCTTGTAGTGTTATTTTGGAAATTACTAGCCTTTTACATATATGAATTTCTAACAATATTGAAATGTTATTTTTTTGAATTTACTGTTAATAATTTTAAAGAATTTATCTAAAATAATATTTTTCGAGACGTGAATTATAATGCTCCAGAAATTTGCAAAAAAAAAAAAAAATTATAAAGTGAAATATCGTTTCCAATTTTTGAAATTATAATTTTTTTTTAACATAGCAAAAAAAGGTAAATTACAGTCGATTTCATATATTTGAATTTGAATATTATGAAAGATTTTTATTACAAAATAATTTGAATAATTTCTTATTCGTTTTTCTTTCACTTATTTTTATTATTATTATTATTTTCGTGAAAAGTATATTGAGAAAGATTTTTGTTAAAAGATATTTTTATGATAAATTGATTGTGATTTTGCTTACTGCTCTGATATTAACACTTTATTCTACTTCCAAAAATATTAATACATATACGTAGTGTGTTCAAATAATAAGTTTTTATTATTTCAATTACAAAATAGTACAATTTTCTTTTGGCAATTCAATATTTTTTTCTATTTGTAGAAATTTACGAAACGTTATATGATTAAGATCGAAGCCCCAAAATTTAGTTTAATTTAATTTTTTTCAAAATTATTCACAAAATTTTTCTTTTAAATATGTAGTTATAAATGTTCAATTAAAAATAGAATATTTAGCTTGTATATCTAATATGTTTAAGTAGAATACATCGTTTAAGATAAATGGCTTTCACAAATAGTCAGTTTTTTTTGTCTAAAACTTTAAAGTTATTTTAAGATTTTTGACTAAAATAAAATTGTATGAAAATATGATAATGAATTTTAAAAATATGCATTTCGGATATGCACTGCATATCGGAGTCCGTATAAACTTAAAATTCTATCGTACACTTTATATTTTATCATACTTTTACATAATAATGCGATGCAATTTCCGTTGCAAGGGAGAAAAAAAATCAACTACTCTTTTCATGATTCGAAGAAACTGTTTTTTTTTTTTCGTATTCAACGATGCTATTTTCCTCTTGACTACATTCTTGGATAAATGCCAAAAATTGTATTTTGTCACAGAATTATTTTCTGCATAGAGTTCATGTGTAAATACAGGTGGTCAAAAAAAAAAAATTCTATATGCATTTAAAATTTCCACCAAAAAAAAAAAAATATTGAACAGACTTAATGTCGTCATTACTGGGAAAAAAATTAATAATTTTTTTTTATAATTTGATAAATTATTTATTGATCTCTGTTCAAAAATTACAAATTTTGTTCTCTTACTTGTGGTTTTTTTTTTTTTTATTAAAATGCTACAAAAGTGTCTGTATTTCATGAACTTAATTGCCCGAAAAATTATAAAAGGCTATGTAGATAATTGAAAAAAAAAAATAAATTAAAAATTATAGAACATAAAAAGATTTTGTTGTACTCATTATTGTTATGAAATGGTGATATCCCTAAATTAATATTAAATTCCAGATTAGCGTAGTCGGATATTATGTTTTTTATGACGATCAAAATTAACCAAAAAGACTGAATAAAATAGGCATGTCGAGGTTTTTGTGAATAATATGCGTTGTCCTATAACATTTTCTAGTTAGTCATTTGGTGCGGTACACACGACGCGATGCTTATAATCTAGGACTTATTTTATAAATATAACAAAACAGTAATGTTTAATCTAAGAGCCAAAATAATTGTTTTTGAACAATGAACTCAAAACGCGATCGAATGATTATTTTAATATTTGTCAAGATAAAATTATTAATGACGTTTTCATCCTGATGACGATATAATTAAATATTCTGTTCTTTTAAATTTTATTTACAATTCGAGTTTTTACACTTATAATCGAATAAATCAAATTATTAACCAGCCTTAATAAATTTCTCTGTATTACTTTCAGGTCAACCGCCTTGATGTTTTTTCTAGTGACATTATTATTTCAATCAACGAATAGCAGATATGTAAGTTTTTAAATGAGAATAAAATATATTTTTTTTATATTTAAGACACCATTATAGACTTAAATAATGACAAAAATTAATTTGTTTTTATTTGATAAAATATTATCGCTTGACAAGGTTCTTGTTACATGAGGGCCATATGAAACAAGGTAGTTAATCTTTATGTTTATGTGATTGATTTGGCTTTTATAAATTAAGAATAAGACCGGACGGGGTATATCTTTAAACATTTTGTGTTTGCCTTTAAACTCATAACTCTGGGATAATGCACTGTCGACATAAATTTCATGACGTTTTGTAAAAAAAAAAAAATCTCGTATAGGGATGAGAATCATGACAAAAACATTTTGTATGAAAATACTTCTCGAAAAATTGAAAATAGATTTGTAAAAAGTTATTAAAGGAAATTTTTATTCAATTTTCGTAAAAATTAATATTAGTTATAATTATAATAAATTGAATTTACGAATTAAATTATGTTTTTTTGTTTTTAATTTTATTTTTAGTTTAGTTTCATACATTTGTTATGATTTTTATGCCAACGAGATGCTTTGAATGTATTTGTTTTTATACTTTATAGAGCGCTTGAAATTTATGTTTGTGCTGGATAATACAACATATAATGTTTTGGTTTTAATAGATATTTAAAAATGCGAATAAAATTTCTTTCTTATTGTGCATTTGATTGTGATAAGTTTAAAAATAGTTTGTTAATCCCAATTTGTAAATTAAGTATGTAATATAAAATTAAATAGCAAAAACTACTTACTCTCTATATTCATACTTTTAAATTTTTTAGTAGCTGTTTAAAGCTTCCCAATATTAATAACAAAAGATGGTACTGAAAGGTTGTTCAGTTTAGTATTAAAAATATAATTGATACGTATTTACCAACAAAATAAAATATTTTAAATTATATAAATCATGGTAAAATTATTTAAATAATTTATTTTAATAAGTATTTAATCTTATTTTAATTTGAAATATAAAAAAAAAAAAATTGGACAAAATGTATGTAGACAGGGTGTCAACTTCAATACCTGGAGAGTTCTTAGGTCGACTAATGACCGGAATATCAAACTTTTATAAATGTTTTTTGAGTGCCACAGATACAAAATTCCGTTTTTTTAAATTCTTACTCTCGTTTCACAAACCTGAATAACCCTGCTATTAATCAAAATTCAAAACAAACCTGATATTGTAGTATGGCGCCGTGACATTTGTCCGCGGGACATTTGTCCGCGATGAAATTTGTATGGAAAACTTCGCGGACAAATGTCATTTTGCAAAATGTCATTTGTCCGCGATTGTAAAATGACATTTGTCCGCCGCGGACAAATGTCTCAAAATTAGCGGACAAATGACATTTTGCAAAATGACATTTGTCCGCTATTGAATTTTCTAACTTTAGCGGACAAATATCATTTTGCAAAATTTAATTTGTCCGCGATTGATTTTTCGAATTTTTAGCGGACAAATGTCATTTTGCAAAATGTCATTTGTCCGCGATTGAAATTTTTAATTTTTAGCGGACAAATGTCATTTTGAAAAATGTCATTTATCGGCGATAAAAAGTAATAGCGGACAAATGACATTTTGCAAAATGACATTTGTTCGCTAAAGTTTGAAAAATCAATCGCGGACAAATGACATTTTGCAAAATGTCATTTGTGCGCGCATTTTGAGACATTTGTCCGCGGCGGACAAATGTCATTTTACAATCGCGGACAAATGTCATTTTGTAAAATGACATTTGTTCGCGAAGTTTTCCATACAAATTTCATCGCGGACAAATGTCCCGCGGACATATGTCACGGTGCCATTTTTCACTAAGGACATATTTTATTATCCAGGTCAGTCATGAGCCGAGCTATTACCTCCCCAAGTATTGATGTTGACTTTCGGTACACCCTGTTATGTATAAATAAATATTCACTATAATTTTTAATGACAAAATAAACAAATTTTTATAATTTGATTATTAATTCATTATTAATTTTATTAATTATTTTGCATTACATACAATTTGTATTCAATATTAAATATAATATGCATAAAATCCATAATATTTATACTTTAATTTTTTTAATATTGCCAACAGCATGGAACAAGACCAAAACGTCAATATGGAGCAAATATGTTTTTACCCGAAACTTATATTATACCAGATGGTGAAGGCGATCCTAGAGACTGGACTGAATGGAGTTCCCCTTCAGAATGTTCAAGATCATGCGGTGGAGGTGTATCATATCAAACAAGAGAATGCTTAAGATATGGGTTAGTTGAAGTAATTAAAATATCTAAATTGCACATTTCCTAGTCGATTCAGAAATTTTTAAAAATAAATCTTACCAATTAATCATTTTTTTATTATGTATCAGGTTTTTTGTGAATCATTATGATTTTGTTCACGGGTAAATTACTAAATTAATTATTATATTTTGAAAAAGTATAATAATCCAGTGGTAATCTATGATTTTTTTAGCCAGCTTTGAGGTCCACCACATTTTATTAAAATTTTATAAACTAATAACAATAAATGATTATAAAATTTACAATTTTTCATATAAAACATTATACAAAAATATAATTATTATAATTATAGAATAATGGTTGATTAATATGCTGATTCATAAAGTTTTTTTGGGTTAATTGAATTTTAATGTTCCTAGGCAAAATACTAAACACGTACTATGTATACTTGTTGCATTGAAAATAATATCCTTTTTACAATTTATGCGTATGTTTTATTGTACAACATATGTATATGTATTGTTGTACATTGAAGCTGTTTCTAAACTAATTAATTATTTGAATGCAAATTTCAGTTCTAGTGACAAATCTATTTGTATCCAAAATTTTGTTAATTGTATTGGACGGTCTTACACATTATGCTGCTCCGATCGAACACAAATTAAAAAAAGGGCACCTACATTAGTTTCACGCGTTTATAAGGGTTTCATATCTTTTTAGACATCTCAAGTTTTTAATATAATTGCAATCAAACCATTTTTAAAAATAATTGTGTTTAAATTTCTGATTAAAAATAATTTCAGGTCAAATGGTGAAATATCTTGCCAAGGAGGAAATAGAAAATTTTTTTCATGTAACACACAGGTCTGTGAAAAATTTATAAAAAAATTTAAAAAAGACTTAAAGCTAGATTTTTAGGATTGCCCTGAGGATGAAGCAGATTTTCGATCACAACAGTGCTCAAGATTTGATAGTATACCATTTGAAAGTGTTCGATATGAATGGATACCTTACACAAAAGCACCGAATCCATGCGAATTAAATTGTATGCCCAGAGGTGAAAGGTTCTATTACAGACATAAAGCAAAAGTTATAGATGGAACCAGATGTAATGATGAGGGTTTAGATATTTGTGTAGATGGTAAATGTGAGCCAGTTGGCTGTGATTTAATGTTAGGCTCTCCTTCTCGTGAAGACAAATGTCGCAAGTGTGCTGGCGATGGATCAACTTGTAAAACGGTATCTGATCTTTTGGATATGAATAACTTGTTAGTTGGTAAGTTGGTTATTTGAATTACAGAACGGAGTTAAAAGTTCAAAACATAACAAATCATAATTGTACGAACTTATCTGAATCATTAAAATACTTTTACAATTTATTTTAATTAAATGTGTGTAATATTTATTGAATCACATTCCGTTTTCATTAAATAATTTTAATTAATATTCTAATTTTCTAACGAAATAAAATGTAAAATTCTATAAAATATAAAATGTTGTTTAATTTTCAATACCCAACAAATAATAGTTTAACCTTTTTCTTTACTTTAATTATAAAGAAATAAATATATTTATCAGTTTTAATTCAATAAAAAATTGGTATGGTTTTATATATTTTAAATTCAATTGTAGGATACAATGATATCTTATTGATACCGGCTGGTGCAACAAATATTGATATTCATGAAGTTTCACCGTCCAATAATTATCTTGCAGTTAGAAATCAATCCGGTCATTATTACTTAAATGGTAATTGGAGAATTGATTTTCCACGGCCAATGCCTTTTGCCGGTACTTGGTGGCATTATGATAGGAAACCTCAAGGTTTTGCTGCACCAGATCATATTTCAAGTATGGGACCAACAAATGAACCAATTTTTATTGTATTATTATATCAAGATCGTAATGTTGGAATTAGTTATGAATACAGTATTCCTGAAAATGCTATTAAAAATGAGCCAGACACCTACGCATGGACATACAGTGGATACGGCCCATGCAGCTCGTCATGTGGCGGAGGCTATCATACACGTGAGATTATGTGTAATAGTCGAACAACATTGGAACGGGTGGATGATAGCCTGTGTGACGCTGCAACGAAACCATCAGATACTGAACAATGCGGCAATGAAGAATGTTCACCTCATTGGGTCGAAAGTGATTGGGGGAAATGTTCTAAACCATGCGGTGAAGATGGTAAACAAACAAGGACAATTCGTTGTGAAAGAATATCTTCAAACGGG
This sequence comes from Hybos culiciformis, assembly GCA_964007475.1. Classification (NCBI taxonomy): domain Eukaryota; kingdom Metazoa; phylum Arthropoda; class Insecta; order Diptera; family Hybotidae; genus Hybos; species Hybos culiciformis. The sequence goes on along the minus strand of OZ023273.1, from coordinate 31,587,751 downwards.
CAAGTTTTAAGTTCTATGATAAGAAGTTATATTTTAAAACCTATATATAATATTTTACATCAGAAGCAAGTTCGTTAGTTAATGATGACCTAATGTCACAATATTTTCTTTTAACAAATTCTGAACTCATATCATTTTCATAAATAGCGAATCATTTTTTAATTTATATTACAGTGCTCAAGAGACAATCGAAGATTCAGTCTGTTTGCAGCTTGTTGGGAATAAACCAGCAGACACTCAGGAATGTAATCGAGATATTAAAAATTGTCCAGCTTATCACACTGGTCCATGGAAGCCAGTAAGTTAATTTTTAAAATTAATTAAGGAATATTATTTTACACTTTTTTTTATGTAGTGTGACAAGTTATGCGGAGATGGTAAGCAAACAAGAAAAGTAACGTGTTTTATTGAAGAGAATGGCAGAAAAAGAATTTTGCCTGATGACGAATGTTCGGAAGATAAGCCTGAAGAGGAACAGAGTTGTACTTTGCAACCGTGTGAAGGGGTTGATTATATAACATCTCCCTGGAGTGGCGTAAGAATATACATGTTTACATATTTTATTTTCTTCAAATATATTAATGCATTCTTTAATTTAAAAATCTTTTCTTATTTGTAACAATATAAAAAAAAAAAAATTCCAGTTCATAACGTAATGAACAATTTTTTTTATTTTTTTGTATTAATTATTATTTTATTCATAAATTGAAAGATTTTTTTAAATTATTTTGTTGCTTCCAGTGCGAAGGTTGTGGACAAAAACAGGAGACACGGACAGCTGTATGTGCAAATAAAAAGGGCAAAACTTATGATGATACCTTTTGTTCAGAAGAAAAACCTGAAACTGTTAGGAACTGCGAGACTTCAAAAAAATGTGACCATCAATGGTTTTCATCTGAGTGGAGTAAGTGCTCATCTCCTTGTGGAAAAGGTGTTCAATCGAGGATAATAATTTGTGGCCAATTTGATGGAAAAGCTGTAACTCCTAGTAATGACGAATCAAAATGTAATGCAGATGCTAAACCAGAAAGCTCTCAAGAATGTGATACATCACAAGAAGAATGTCCTGGTCAATGGTTTGATGGACCTTGGGGTGAATGTAGTAAGCCTTGTGGTGGGGGCGAAAAAGAACGTGAAGTAATTTGTTTATCAAATGGAGAAGTTTCTGTTAATTGCAAAGAAGAGGATCTTGTTTTTAAGACTGAGAAATGTAACGAAAAGCCTTGCACTGACGACCAAGTGCTTTCGGTGGAAGGTGCAAGCACTACAGTTGGAGCTGATGACGATGAAGAGGAAGAATGTGAGGACAGCAGTGAGGAAGAAGATGATGTAGATTTAGTAACCGATATAACGAAAGATACCTCTGTGTCAGACGGTATTGATCTCGATGAAAAATCTGGAGCCACCGATTCATCATTAATGACTGATGAGCTCATGATGAGTGACGCTACCGGCTTCGAATCTGAATCAACAGGATCTGGTTCTACTGCTCTTCCAGATTCAACCGTTGAAGGCTCTGGCGAAACAAGCGTATCTGCTGGTACAGAAGGAAGCGGTGATGATGACGAAACAACTGATTCCAGTAAGATAGCAGATACTGGATCAACTGATGCAAGTGGATCGACTGATTCAAGTGCTTCTAGTGATCAAAGTGGATCAACTGATTCTAGTGGATCGACCGATTCGAGTGCTTCTACAGATAATATTTCGACTGATCAAAGTGCATCAAGTGATTCTAGTGGACCAACTGACTCTAGTGGATTAACTGACTCTAGTGGATCAACTGACTCTAGTGGATCAACTGACTCCAGCGGATCAACTGATTCCAGCGGATCAACTGATTCCAGCGGATCAACTGATTCTAGCGGTTCAACTGATTCCAGTGGATCAACTGATTCCAGTGGATCAACTGATTCCAGCGGATCAACTGATTCCAGTGGATCTACTGATTCCAGTGGCTCAACTGATTCCAGTGGATCAACTGATGTCAGCGGATCAACTGATGTCAGCGGATCAACTGATTCCAGCGGATCAACTGATTCCAGCGGATCAACTGATACTAGTGGATCCACCGATTCTAGTGGATCAACTGATACTAGTGGATCAACCGATTCTAGCGGATCAACTGATTCTAGTGGATCAACAGATGCTAGTGGATCAACAGATGCTAGTGGATCAACAGATGCTAGTGGATCAACAGGTGCTAGTGGATCAACAGATGCTAGTGGATCAACTGATTCTAGCGGATCAACCGATTCTAGCGGATCAACTGATTCTAGTGGATCAACAGATTCTAGTGGATCAACTGATTCTAATGGATCAACTGATTCTAGTGGATCAACTGATTCCAGCGATGTCACAGGAAGTAGTATTCAAACCGATTCTACTGATACTAGTGGCAGCACTGCAACAAAATGTGTTAAAAAAGGCTCATCTGAAGATTCGTCATCCGAGACCTCAGAATGTGATGAAACAGAAGAAACTGAAGACACTTCACCCACAGTTAGCTCTGAAAGTTCTTCATCTGATTCCACTACAGAAGAACCTACCACTACTCCAATTTCAGAATTCTCAACAGATAGTACAAGTGAATTTTCTACTGATAGTACAAATGATGCATCTAGTGATGCTAGTGGCAGTACAGATTCATCTAAGGAAACTAGTGAAATATCGTCATCAACAGATGGTGTTTCTGGTATGTCCACTTCATTTTTATTTCCTATTTTGTCTGCAGAAAATTTTTCTTCACACGATAACATTTGATTGAAATGTTTAGATTATGTTTATGTCGTTTTAATTTTTGAGTAAAAACTGTAACTTAACAGCATAAAACTTTATAAGAAAATTTTATGATGAATCAAAACATATTTTATATTCATTCTCAGATGGTATTTGTATTAGATATAATAAAGTACTGCAAGAATACCTTTTCTAACAAAGTGTAAGATTAACAAATTAAAGGAAATGTCACTAATTTATTTTTTTTGCGTTTTTATTTTAAATTCAGGTAGCTCTGAAGAACCTGTTACTACAGTCGAAACATCCAGTATCGATCCTTCTGCCACTACTGATGCGTCAGCCAGTACAGATTCGTCTGACAGCACAGATGCATCTCTAAGTACTGATTTGTCTGCCAGTACTGACGTGTCTGCAAGTACTGACCCATCTGCCAGTACAGATTCATCCGACAGCACTGACACATCTTCTAGTTCAGATGCGTCTGCCAGTACAGACGCGTCTGCAAGTACAGACGCGTCTGCAAGTACAGACCAGTCTGCCAGTACAGACGTGTCTGCCAGTACTGATGCGTCTGCCAGTACAGATGCGTCTGCCAGTACAGACGTGTCTGCCAGTACTGATGCGTCTGCCAGTACAGATGCGTCTGCCAGTACAGATGCGTCTGCCAGTACAGATGCGTCTGCCAGTACAGATGCGTCTGCCAGTACAGATGCGTCTGCCAGTACAGATGCGTCTGCCAGTACGGACATGAGCGGAGCAACAAAAGAGTTATCTTCTACAGAAGAATCAGATAGCACAGAGAGCTCAATGGAATCCGGAAGCACAGATAAATCTGATGCAACTACCGAAAGTGGAAGCACATTAGATAGCAGCACTACTGATGAAAGTGGTAGCACAGATGGATCTGGCAGCACAGCAGAAGATAGCAGTACGGCTGAAAGTGGAAGCACAGATATGTCAGGTACATTCGGCTTTTATTAATAAACATAGTTCTTTTGCTAACTTTTTAAAAAAAATTTCTCTATCATATATATCTTAAAGATTGACCTGATTGAATTTCAATGGTATAGGATTTTCTTCTTTTAGGATTTTCATAGATTTGGATTTTTAACATTAGGATATTGAATACTTAGATTTCCGTCCAAGTATTGAATTTTGATTTAATAGGAAATTGTATGTACTTTTTTACAATCACCTCTTTTCAAGTTAATTATTTTTTATCATCACTCACTTCTTAATTATGAAATTCAATATAATTAGTAATACTTCATTCTTTAAAATTTATTTCGAATGAGTTTTTTTTTTTGTTTTCATTTAATATGTCTTAATTCATACATCATTATGAATCGTAATTTTTCTAAGCGTTCAACTCAAATTATTCATCCTATTTTTAATGGATTGATGTATTAGCTTCTGAAAAAAATATTTAATTTTTATTTATTGTAATTTAATCCCGTTACAACAAAAGTTTCATAATAACAAATTTATATGTTTTACAACACACGCAGGCTCCACAGATGAAACTAGTAGTACAGATTCGTTTGCAAGTACAGATGAATCGGTTGCAACTTCAGACATATCTACTGAATCACAAGGTACTAGTGGTAGTACTGAAACTGAAATTACTGATAGCACTTTATCTGGAAGCACTGAAGAATCTGAATCAACAGAATCAACTATTGAAGTCACTACTTCTTCGTCGGACACTGAGGAAACAACAATTGATATTTGGTCATCAAGTGGATCGTCTGATATCACTGACGAATCGGAAGGAACTTCTAGTACAATGGATATATTTATGTCAAGTAAGAAACCAAAATGTAAGCCCAAGAAGAAAAACTGCAAAAAATCCAAATTTGGATGCTGTCCTGATGACAAAACTGCCGCAAAGGGACCATTTGATGAGGGATGTCCTGTTGCAGAAACTTGTAATGAAACTAAATATGGTTGTTGCTCTGATGGTGTATCACCAGCTAAAGGAAACAACAACAAAGGCTGTCCGAAATCACAATGTGCTGAAACTTTGTTTGGATGTTGTCCTGATAAATACACACCTGCTGAAGGTGAAGATGATGAGGGATGTCCAGAACCGACAACGACTCAGGGTCCCACTTCCACAGCAGTTTTACCTGATCTTAGTCAACGTGGTGGTACAGATGACCCAAATAATGAATGTGGTGAATACGGATGTTGTCCAGACGGTAAAACATCTGCTCAAGGACCAGATTTTAGAGGTTGTGAAGGGGTTGTTGATGAAACGGATTGTAGAAGATCACCTTACGGTTGTTGTCCAGATGGAAGAACTTATGCCAGAGGCACAGACAGTGAAGGTTGTGACGATTGTAATACTTCTAGGTTTGGTTGCTGTAGAGATAGTAAAACACCAGCTCACGGTCCAAACAATGAGGGCTGCTGTTTGGAACTACCATTCGGTTGTTGTGATGACAATGTCAACGCTGCGCGAGGACCAAATAACGAAGGTTGCGACTGCAAATGGAGTCCTTACGGTTGCTGTGCTGATCAGATTACTGCAGCACGTGGATATGATAATGAAGGTTGCGGCTGCGAATATTCACAATTTGGATGCTGTCCTGATAAGCTTACACCAGCGAAAGGAGAGAAATTTGACGGCTGTGAGTGTCATACAATGCAGTTTGGATGTTGTCCTGATGGAATTACTATTCCACAAGGTCCACATCATTATGGATGTCATTGCTCTCAAACAGAACATAAATGCTGCCCTGATGAGAAAACACCTGCTAAAGGACCTAATTTTGAAGGATGTACATGTGCAGAAAGCAAGTTTGGATGCTGTCCAGATGGAATTACTGAAGCCAAAGATCTCAAGTTTGAAGGATGTGAAAATGTTTCTGAAGCTCCACAAAAAGCATGTGCTCTACAAAAAGAAACAGGAACATGTTCTAATTTCGTTATTCGGCACTTCTTCGACACAGCCTACGGCGCTTGTGCTCGTTTCTGGTATGGTGGCTGTGATGGAAATGGTAATAACTTTGAAACTGCAGAGGATTGTAAAGCAACTTGCGAGGAATTCAAAGGAAAAGAGTCATGTTTATTGCCGAGAAGTTCAGGTCCATGTCCTGGCGTCAATAAGAAATGGTACTTTGATTCTGAGCGTAACCAATGTCAAGAATTCAATTATGGTGGCTGCTTTGGTAATACGAATAGATTTGAAACACTAGAAGAATGTCAAAGCTTTTGCGCAGTTGACGAAAGCTTGCGTAAGTATTTGTACCGTATTGACTTCAATATCGTCGTCATGTTTTTGGATTTAATAAATATTTTTGTAAATATTTTTGTAAATATTTTAAATAAATTCTTGTAGCACCTTGTGAACAACCATCCGATCGTGGACCATGTGAAGGAAACTTCGAACGGTGGTACTACGACAATCAAACAGATGTATGTAGGCCATTCAACTACGGTGGCTGTAAGGGCAATAAAAATAATTATGTATCAGACCATGCCTGTAACTACCATTGCAAACAACCAGGTGTTCACAAAGGTATTTTATTTTATTTGTAATTTTTTTTTAATATTTTAACTTTGTGGTTTTGGTTTTAAACTAACAAATTTTTTCTTTATTTCTTTTTTCTTCTGTAATATTTTTAATTCTATCAATTCCCGATTTTATCACTATTTTGCTTGATGCTTTTTGTATGTATTGATATAATTTAATACAAATGCACGTAAAATAAAAAAAAAAAATACACCGCAAACCCAAAAAAAAAACATTGTTCTTTTCGAAAATAGAACAATGTTCGCTTCCAAAGGAAGCAGGTGAATCAGACAAAATTTTTGCACGATGGTATTATTCTGAAAGTGATAGAAAATGCATGCCATTCTATTACACTGGTAAAGGTGGTAATAAAAATAATTATCAATCGTTGGAACAATGTGAAGAGAAATGTCCGAAACAAATTGGTAAGAGGCTTATTTTTTCGATTTTATTTAACAAAAATTTGGTAATCTTAAGCTCTCTTTTATTTTGACAAACTCCTTTAATTTTTATTAAAGTAATGAAGATTATTATTAAAATAACACAATAATAATGTTATACTAAAATGATTATAATTACACTCAAAGCACGGAAGAGCTTTCCTGTTTTCAAAAAATACTAGAAAACTCGAAAACTTATGTATACTTTGATATATTTTCCATTTAATTTAATTTTCGAAATATTTTACCTTCCACAACCAAAACGAAATAAAAGAAAGTTGATAATTGCCACTTAACGTTATTAAAATTATATGTTCTAATTTTTTGTGGTTTACAATATGTATTTATATTTGTATAAATCAATTCTTCTAATTGATAAATATTAATGCATCGCTTCATAAAAAATCTTTAGCCAAAAGTGAGTGCGAAATTCCTGCCGAAGTTGGCGAATGTCAAAATTACGTTCCACGATGGTATTATGATACAAAAGAAGAAAGATGCCGTCAATTTTATTGGGGTGGCTGTGGTGGTAATGAAAATAACTTTGTTGAAGAAGAATCCTGTTTGAGAAAATGTGAAAAACCTAAAGAAGAGCCAAAACCAGAACCACCACGGTATCCAGAGCCTACAGTACAACCCCAGCAACCACAGCAACCACAACAGCAACCACAGCAACCACAGCAACCACCAAGGCATCAACCTGAACAAACAGAACAGCCAGATGAGGATGATACTCGTGTTTGTTTCTTGCAAACTGATGCAGGTCCTTGCGATCGCAACGAAATTCGATATTATTATAATCATGTAGAAGGTGTTTGTGACGTTTTTGCTTACGGTGGATGTGAAGGAAATGCGAATAACTTTGCTTCTGAAACTGAGTGTGAAAATCAGTGTTTCCCAGCACAAGAAACTTGCACATTACCGCCGTTAAGAGGACGTTGTAATGATAATACTACTCGTTGGTATTATGATAGACGTTCTGAACATTGTTACGAGTTTGATTTTACCGGATGTGGAGGAAATCGTAATAATTTCTTCTCAGAAAGAGAATGTACTGAATATTGTCGTCCGCAGCCAGATGGACCTAGTTTGGACACTGTAAGCATGGAAGCTTAATTTAATTTTTATAATTATTTAAAATAATAATTGTCGATTCGCAGAGAGTAGCCGTAGATGATTTTGCTCAATGCAAAGAACCCGTATCACCAGGTAATTGCAATGAACAAATTATTGCTTGGTACTATAATTCTGAACCAGGAAGATGCGAAGGCTTTTATTATAGTGGATGTGATGGAAATACTAACAGATTTGATTCATATGAACAATGTCAACAACAATGCGGGGATTACAAGAGTAAGTTATTTTTTGAATTAAATTTGATTTAAAGATTATATAAATTATATTTCATTAATTTACTATATGTACTTATATATACAACATATATTTTAAAAACATTTAGGCAAAATAGATATCTGTAGTTTACAACAAGATATAGGCCGATGTTCTGAATGGGAACAAAAATTCTATTATAATTCTCAAAAAAAAGTATGTGAAGATTTCTTTTACGGTGGATGTGAAGGAAATGAAAATCGCTTTTCAACTATCGAAGAGTGCAAATCAGTTTGTATTGGTCGGCAAGAGCCCACTAAAACAGATGATAAAGGTAAAATTTTTATGGTGATATATTTGACTTTTATTGTAAAACAATAACCAGAGGCACAAAGTTCGATTTAAAAGTTTAATAAATAATAATTAGTGAAAATATGAAATGTATGTCCCTCTTCCAAACATACTTTCATGATAAATTCAAAAAAATTAGAACAATTAGAATTTTGAAATTCATACAAAAAGAAGAATTCCGTAGATAAACAAACTTTTAAACAATTTTCGATTTAGAACTCTGACTTTAGTCACCTTCCGAATGGTAGTGGGTATTGTCATTATCCTACAAGACAATCATTATGTACGATTGCAGGTGCCAATCTCAACGTGTTCTCGGTAGTTTTTTCTCCAATGAAGACTTTTGAATTAAGTTCTCGTTTTATATTTATTATAAATTTATTTTGAATTATAAAATAAAGCTTATGAATAATTTATTTATGCAATTATTATATATTTAATAAAATTTTCTAGCAATATGTTTCTTACCACCAATCATTGGTCAATGTGATGAACAAGGACGTGAAAGTGTCCGTCGTTGGTATTATGATGATTCACGTGGTACTTGCGTACCGTTTATTTATTCAGGATGCTCTGGAAATCAAAATAATTTTGAGTCACTAGAAACTTGCGTTGAATTTTGTGCTAGTAAGATTTGATAACAACTTACAATTTCTTGCTTAGAACAAAAAAAAACAAATTCACGCAAAATTTTTAGATCTTATAATAATGAGCATAAAGCACAAGCACTTTTTATACTTTTTATAATTTTAATTTATTTCTGCACACATTTTTTTTATTTAATTAATATCGCACTTTTATTAACTTTTTAAGGGTTAATGGTTTTTCTCTGCACTGTCATTATTATAATATACATATAAATTACATCTAATTTATTGCTATTTAGAACTAAGTATTTACAATATTTTAATAATTTTGTTTTTAAAATAATGTTTTACTTTTTTTACATTTCATTCAAATATATTCGTTATAATTTATATTTCAGGTTTATTGAAATTAAATGTAAATAAAAAATAATTAAACTACTTATTATATACCAAGTTCTTGAGTTCCAAAATAATTTACAATGGAATTTAAATTCATACAAATGCCCCTAACTAAATACTTTATAAAGTTTTATTTTCCTAAACTCATTTTTTTAACTTTAAATTTAATTATTTTTCGAACATAAATTTTAATTTTTTGATAATTTTGAATTTTCATTTTTGAATTTCCATTAATTAATTTGAAAGCTGTAGTAATAGCTGTCGCCGGGAACAAAAGGTAAAAATTCTGTTTTTTTTTATAGTACCACTTGGATTCGGTTGCGTTAATTGTATTTATTCTCATATAATGTACATAACGGTGGCTATTTGTTTTTTTACAGTCGTTTGTGGCTTTTATTCTTGTAGCTACAAAAATATATTCTTATATGAAAATTTATTTCATTCATATTTTATAATTTAATGGATTGGAACTTAGTGCAAATAATGGTGATTTATTTTTTAAATTATTATGTACATCAAAGTGTTGAAATATTTTTTTGAGATTAAATGATTTATATAGATCATATTCTTATATTTCCAGATCCACCGCCACAACCTCCAGTTGAACAACCTCAAGAGAGAGATCAATGCGAAGAATATCAAACAGAATGTCACAATTTAAGGTGCCCTTACAGTGTTCGGCGTTATGTTGATCACTTAGGTTGTGAGCATTGTGAATGTGAAAATCCATGTGACAGTCTTAGATGTCCTGAAGGATCAAGTTGTGCTGTTGATATTGTTGGTCGTGATTTTACTCCAATCTGTAGGCAAAATAATAAACCGGGCGAATGTCCACATTTATCCAATAATTCCCGTTGTGATCGTGAATGCTACACCGATGCTGATTGCAGAGGTGAAACAAAATGTTGTTATGATGGTTGCGGTCATTTGTGTGTTTATCCAGCAGTACCACATTACCCCGAACCACCAACTCAACCACCAGTTATCCAACCAGGAAATATACCAGTTCAATTAGAGCCTAAACCACAATATGAAATTGATGTTGAAAAACCGGCTGGAGGAGCCGCTGTTCTAAGATGTTTTGCTACAGGACTCCCAGCACCAACTATCACCTGGAAATTTGGTTCAATTGTTGTAAGAAAAAATAATTATTCTAAGTCTTTTAGGGTTTTTAGACTTCAAAGATTCAAAAAAAAAAAATTATTTTAATTCTCTTCAGATTGATACCAACCAAGGAAGATATGTTGTTACGTCGTCAGGTGATTTAACAATTGTTCAAGTACATCAGTCTGATAGTGGTACATATGTATGTGTTGCTGACAATGGTCTAGGTGCCCCAGTTCAAAGAGAAATTAAGCTAACGGTTCAAGGTAAGAAAATGCGTAATATTTGATAAGGAATATTATATAAAAGTTTTGGTGAAATGGTTTATTTGTTTTTTATTATATTTTTTTTTGCATGATTATCTGCTACTATCGTACTATCAATATTTGTCTACTAACTATTTTTTATGTAATACTAAAAATTAAAAAAAAAATAGAATCAGTAGAGTCAGATGCGTATATTGTTGGTCCAAGAAATTTGACAGTAGTTGGAACACTGAATCAACCAGCATCACTACGTTGTCCTGCTGGTGGTTATCCTACACCATTGGTTAGTTGGTGGCGTGGAAAAACTCGATTACCGTTGCAATCAGATGAGTTCGAAGTAAATCGTGATTTCTCTCTTGTCTTTAATAATATACAACTAAGTGATCTGGGCGTATACACTTGTGAAGCGTATTCTGGACGAGGACGTCCGGCTTCAATAGACGTGATTCTAAAAGCTTGGGGACCATATTATTCAACTAATCCAGTTGATCAAGAATATTTACCATATATAGTTGAACCATCACAAATACATCCAATTACCCCAGCGTATCCATACCATCCAACAAAACCAGCACAAGACTATTATCCACTTGAAGGTAAGTTATTTTTTAATTTTATGGAATGCTTAGACCAAAAACAAAAATTTCTGATAGATGTTTGAAAAAAGATATGTTGCATATTTATTAGAAGTTTAGTTTAACAAGTTAAAAAAGACTATGAGTTTTTATTGAACTAATATTTTTGACTTTTACGTATTTAATTTTAATCCTACATTTTTTTATATTTCACTTAAAATTTTTTAACATAACTTTAAATTCGACTTTCGATATGCCTAATATATATTAATAATATTACTAACTATATAAAAAACCACCAACTGCTGGAAGTAAAAGTTTATTATTAATTTAAAACTTAAGACTGCTGTCAGTTACCTCAGAGGAAATGCATGTAAGCCTGAAGTTAGAAGAAAATTAATTCCCGTATATTGGACATTAAGACAAAAGTTTCATATAATAAAATTAATAGACTATCTATATTAAAACTTAATTAGAATGGTGTAGCGTGGATATAGTAAACATTAAAAGCTTAAGTTTGCAGCTTTAATTTAGGGTTAATAATTGAGGGTTAACAATTTAAATCATTTTCTAAATATAAAATAAAAAAATAATTTTCTTTTTAAGTAAATTATATTTTTCTGTGTTAGAAATTTATATATAAGAGTATTTTATGTTAAACCAACGATAATATCTAATCAGAAGAGGAAATAATTGTTATACTTGAAGTACAAAATCATTGAAAAAAAAAAAACAAAGCTTTTAATATAAATCCTTTATTTGGGCGCCTCGATTTTATATTGCTAATTCTTGATTTGTTGACTAGTTGCATCGCATTGAATTGCATCATTTATATCACACTGGTTCTAAATTAAATTTGAGATCTAGGAAAAATCGTTTCTTAATTTTCGCATTTCATTTTTTTCTTTTACAAAATCTTCGACAAAAGTCTGAATGTCCTCCACGCCGTCCTTCATTTGATTGAGGTGAATTATGCTATAATGCATTTTCATCAACTAAGAGGAAAATTTCATCTTGATCGGATGATGGGAAGAGGTTCAATTTTCACTTCTTGAAACGGGGAAATTAATATAAAGGATTTAAAAAATTATTTTTTTTTAAATTTTTAAAAAAATTTATAACTATAAACTGTAGTGTATATTGCATTATTTACATCTTTTTTAAATTGAAATTTTTACGATTCTGTAGTGCCAGCTTCAGCTGTAATTGAACGTGATCCAGTTAACACATATATTGTTGGCACGGATATGATATTGTTATGTAGGGTGGAAGGAAATCCAACTCCAAATGTTACTTGGAGTAAAAATGGTGAACCTCTTATGTCCTCAAACAAAATATTAATAAGCGGTAATTTTAATTGATATGAAAAATATTTTATTCCTTTTCAATATAAAATACAAATTAATATTTTTTTTATATTTTAAAGAAAATCCCCATAGATTGGTTATTTATGATGTAAACAGTGACGATACAGCCCATTATGGTTGTACTGCACGAAATAGTTTTAGTTATAATACAAATGAAGAATTAATATCAATAGAATGTAAGAAAATCAAAAATTTATTAGAAAACATTATTGAATTAACTTTGGCTTAATTTTAGCATCAATTTACGTTGATCCAGAGTGTGTTGATAATCCATATTTTGCTAATTGTGCGCTTATAGTAAAAGGACAATACTGTTCAAACCGTTATTATGGAAAATTCTGTTGCAGATCATGTACATTAGCTGGCCAAATAACTAATTCGCATCATCCGAATGCATTATAAAATTAAAATTTTCAGGGAAATATTTAAAAAAAACATTAAAAATTTTATAATAGTAGATTAGGAACAAATTGTAGAAAATTTTTCTCTAATTATAATAAATAACGATCGAACCATTTCTTTAGTAATATTAATTTTTAAAAATAATTTTAGACTTTAAGAAATAAAACAAAGTCAATAATTGAAAAAATTCATAAGTTAATTAATTTTAAGTTAATACATTTTTATTTTGTTCCTATTTATTATAAAGTATGTATTCTGTGAAAAAGTCATAAAATTTTTAGTGTATGTATTTACAACATGAAAAAAAATGTAGTAAACAAAACAATACTGGAAGGAAGAAATTAGTCAATATTTTTTTTGATTTATGTAATGCACATTATATTCCTTCACTACGCTTACACTATTAACTCTTTTTTTTTTCTTAAAAATATATATGTGTGAAGAAATTACTTGAAAAATAAAGCTAGAAAAAAAAATTAATTTATACTTCATATATTGAAGGATAAATAATTGCTCATATTGTCAATTTTATTATCAATAATTTTTTAAAATCTAAATTTTTTTCTATAATTAAAAACAAAAGATGACGCTGAACGATGTACATACATATTTTATATTAAACCATTAAATTTTATTTTTGTAATATTTTATATTTAACCATTAAATTTCTTTTTTAAAAATATTTTCTGACAATTTAGTATCCATTTTTTCAAGTCTTTAGAACAATAAGTGGATTAAAATGAATAAATTAACATTAACTAAAAGTTATTTTAAGCGTAATTTAGATTAAAAAAGCCTTCCAGGAATTAACTAACATAACTGAAAATAAAAATAAACAATATCTTATTTTCACGTTTTCAAGTAATGTGCCTGCATTTACTTTCATTTTTTTTAAATGTATTTTAGTTGTAGTTACATGCTTTTTGTAATAAAATTTTGTAACATTTTCTGTTAACCAGTACCCAATTAAGGATGTTATAAATATATATTTTGTGTAAATAAAGATAAAAAAATAATGATATGTAATAAAAGCATTCAGAAATAATAAAAAAAGTATACATTTTATGATTTTGATATTATTTTTACTTATCACTATGCACAGTCAATAAAGAATTAAATGCATTTCCATCGTACCTAATTATTTTTTTTTGTTTCTGATAAGAATGTTTTAAATGGAAATTTCCAGTACAAAAAATTTATTTTGTTAATGTAAGTGGATCTAGGTCACAATCCAAAAAAAAAAAATCCAAATGACCCAAAATCCAAACTTTTTTTAAAATCCAAATTACAAAATCCTAATGGGACAAAATCCAAACAAAAAAAATCCAAATGTCCCAAAATCCAAATAAAAAAATCCAAATGGCACAAAAGCCAAACTTTTTTTTTTACAAGAAAATATAAGAAAATTAGGCGAGTGATTAAAAAACGGCAAAGAACTGAGAAATTAGAGGACTTAAAATCTATAAGTACTCACGTTGCACTTGTATCATAAACTGGAAATGTAAATATGCAAAAATGAATTAAAATACAATAAAAAATGAATTAAGTGAATTAAAATACAATAAAAAATGAATTGAATGAATTACAGTACAAAAAAAAATTAATTAAATGAATAACTATTATTAAAAAAAAAATTGGAGATTTCTTTTTCAACTTTTTTAAAATCTTAAGCATATTTTACTAGTAGGAACATTTATATATTTCATGAAGCGCCGATAAAAAATTATAAAGTTTGGATTTTGGGTCATTTGGATTTTAGAAGTTTGGATTTTGGATCATTTGGATTTTAGAAGTTTGGATTTTGGGTCATTTTCATTTTTTAAATTTGGATTTTGGTTTTTGGATTTTGAAATTTGGCATACGTATCAGATCCAATGTAAGTACATTATGTTCAAAGAATGCGATAATTTCCTTTTGTATTAAAAATATTACAACATCAAAAGATTGTACCCTTCTGCCCCTAGCCAAAATATTTTAATAGTTTATAAAGTTTTTAAACCATCTACGTAATCTAATCAAAAACGTAATTGTAATCGTAATTTCAACCTGTAAAACAAGATCAATATAATATAGTTTGCATTGTGTTTAATATCTTTATTTTAATCATTATCTATTTTTTATATAGGTAAAATAATTATAAAATTAATTAGTATTAATAGTTGAATATTTATTGCAATGAAAACAACTTAATATTTGGTCAACAATGCTATTCTTTTTTCTTGGAGGCAAAAGCTCCAAGTTGCCACTATCATCTGAATTATTGTCATCTGATTCGATGGACATTTCTTGTATACTAAATGTATCGGAAAGTTCCTGTTTTCGACTGTTTTTCAATTTTTTAGAAGAAGGAAAAAATGAAATATCATCTATATCATCTTCACTAGAATGGAATTTACAGAATTAAGTGGGTTTAATATTTTTAAAAATCATTTTACCTTTCTGATTTGTAGTCTACTAATGGTTGATTTTCTGTATATCCTGGTATTGCTAGTCGACTAATAGGAATTAAATTGGAAGATTTTGTTTTCTTTACCTGAAAATATTTTTAAATATTTTTAAATTTATATGAAGTTCATTTTATTTTGCTCTGTTATAAAATAACGAAGAATGACTGGGCTTTCAACTTATCCCAATTTGTTTCAAGATTTATAATCTGGTCTTGCTTTGTAATTACATCATCACTACATTTTTATATTAAAAATTAAATGGAACTTTCCATCAAATGTTACTAAATTTATTTTTTTTTATTTTTATTATGAGTTGCAAACTACTACATTTTTTGTTATATGTAAATGACTTACGCTATGCTCCTGGAATTTATTATAATTTTTTTTGGCCCTTTCAACTTTTAATTCTAGCTTACGTTGTAGAATCTTACAACTACTCATCTGGCAGTTTTTAATTTCATTTTGAACTTCTGTTTTCGAATCAAGTTTTGGTTCCCGAAATTCAACATTAAGATTATTGCTTGAAGATGATGAACTACTATCGTCGTCATCACTTTTTCTAATTATTTCTTTGTTGTTTACATCCTGGAAAAAAAAGGTTTGATTGAAAAATTTTATGTAAAAAATAGTAACGAAATTTTTACCGTATTTTCAATTTTTAAAGGACTAACAGTAGTTGTTAGTTTTTCTTCACTATCAAACCCACTGTCTTCCATTATAACGAAAAAAGAAAATTATTTACAATTAATTTTTTGATGAAATAATTACCAAATAATATCGAAATAAATAAAATTTTAACTTCTTCTTATGTTCACATTAGTTTTTAAATGAATGCGCAAGATTAAAAAACAGCTGTTTGAAGTATATAAAAGGGAAATTATATATTGATTTATCAAAAAAAATATATATATTTTTTCCTGACTTGAATTGAATATAACAATAATAGTAAAATTCATGGATGTGAAAAACAAAATAACAATAAGGAAATTTTTTTTCTCAATACTTAAGTTTAGGAGGCATCATTCTTAAAATTTTATATAAATATTTTTCAATGTAGGTATTCTTTCTACAATTTCCCATTTACTGAAAATTTTGTTCATAAAAAAAAAAACTGATCAGAATTTTATTTTAAAGGAAATATAACATGTAATGTAAATTATATACATGTATATAAATTATTTATGATTTTTTTTTTGGAAATAAATAATTAGTAGTCATAAGAAAAGAATATTATTTTATTAATAGCTTATCTTGTTCATAATTACAATATAATTAATATATATAAAATAAATTAAAATTTAATCTCGATTTAGTGTAAGACAAACTCCTTGGAGAACCCAATGGCTTACATGTTCTTCTGTAGCTAAATCAGCTTCAAAAACAAGTCCAACACCCATAGCATTTCGTCTGAGAGATGTTGTATATACAGGAGCTCTATACGTATTCTATAAAAAAAAACTATAATTAATTAAATTTGTTTAGCATAACGTGTATATATCTTATGTAGGTTTGTACCTATTAACGATTTTTCAGTGGTAGATAATGTTTTTTACGATAAATGATAACAAAATAAAATAATACGTTATGTTTTAACAATGACTCTTTGTATTTCGAAGTTTTTTTCAAATTTTTTATTGAAATTTACCTGTAATTTAAGGCGATGCGCTTCTATAGGAACAACTGATAATATTGGTAAATCTTCAACAAGAACTTTTGGTAAGGATCTTGCAAGTTGATTTGTCTTTAAATCGAATCTAGCTCCTTCAATATATAAACCGTATATATAGCATCCCTGTTGATATATTTTAAAAGGAATATGAAACAGTTTTAACATAATAACATCAATAAAAATAAATACACCTAAATCTACGTAAGGCGAAAAATTCTTATATCAAGACTTAAAAATGCTTTTACCGTTGCTGGTCTTGCTTCAACATCATCAGGATCTACAAATTTCGTAACACTTGTGTACAAAGTTGATCTGTCTAATGGCCAACCATTTTTGCGGCATGCAACCTAAAAGAATCCATTATTTTGTTTCAACTTTTTTTTCCAAGAAATCAAAAATAAATTTATTTAAATAAAAAATAAATTATTATGCAAACATGTGTATAGTTTCCTTTCGATTATATAAGTTGAAATAATAAACAATTTTTAATGTACAGCATATATTAAGTGTATGTTACATTAGATAAGGGATACCTATACATTTTTTTAAGTAAAGAAAACTTGTCACAATTATAATAAATAGATAAATAGTTCACTGTGCTCTGGAGTAGTTTCTTAGTTCTTAGAAAGGAATTATAAGTTGCTGATTTTGGTTTATTTACTTTACGTTTAGTTGTATATTGTACTTGCTAGTTATATCTTTTTGAAAATAGTCATATTAACTTTGAAACGAAATTTCTATAAATTTTCTGAAATTTCATTTGTAAAAATATTTTTACATCTTAATATAGTTATGGTATATTAGACTAATTTGTCATTTTTTCAAAACTTTTTGCTATGTGTACAATTTTTTTCCAATTATATTTCTTTCGAAAGTAGATATCCTACATCATGTGGAAAATACTTTATATTTTTTTTTTTTTTGTGAATTGAAAAAAACATATTTTTTTAATTATTTTACCTGAACTAAAGCTGTTAGATAACTTTCTGGAATGTGTAATCCAGATAACCACATAACCAGTGGTTCTCCTGCCATTGACCAATATTTGTACTGTGTAGCTCTTTTCTAAAATTGAAATTTATGAGGTTGTTTTTGTTATATTTTTTAAAAGTGAAAATTTTGAAATTAGATATTACAACTTAATCTTTTATTTTATGAGTGGTTCAAAATAACTCTGTTTTTATTTGGGTGGAAAAACTCACATTTTTTGATAAATTGTCGCATCAGAAATTTAACAAAAAATAAACGAATAATTTTATAGTAATAATAATAATGGAAATCCTTTGAAAAAATATTAAATATAAAAATAATTGAGAAATATTTTTTATAAATTCTAAAGACTTACAAAAATATATAACAAGCATATTTTTATTAAAAATATTTATGAAAAAAAGAAATATGAATTAACATTAAATATTATTGACACTATCCTAAATTTTTTAACATTATTATTGGAATCTGCATTCTGAAAATATTCCATTAAATTAAAAATTAAAATACATAATGAATGATTCTTAAACCTAATTGAAAATTAACTATTATATATTATATTATATTACTATTATATGACAAAATTCTAAATTCAATTTAAAACAAGGAAACACTCTGATTTGGGCAAAAACTTTAAACAATACAAGATTTTTGTTAAGGTATGTTTGCTATGTTTTATTTTATATAACATAACTTATGCAATACCAAAAATGAAAGAATTTTGTGGATGTTAAAAATAAATAAATTTATAAATAAATACCTAACAATTTTAATGCGATTTATTTTAAAATTATAATCTTTAGATTAAATTTTCAAAGTTTATAAAATAAACAATATTTTGAGTTTAAAAGAGAAAATTTAAAACAAGTTCAAAAAAATTAATTTTATTCTTTAAAAAAATGATTTGTACATATACCTATTAAAATATTATTATTTTTCTTCATAAAAATCAATATTTTATGCAAATATTCCATTTTTGTTAAATTATACATTCAGATAAATGTAACAAAAATTACCTTCAATGAATCCATCCAATTACCAAGTTGTTTACGTGTTGCTGGAGCTAGTTTACTCCAATTCAGTGGTAATAGCCCATTGAATAAAGCATTTGCTATATTCTCCAGTACATTATCCATTCCGATTTCACCAGCAATTGCCTTGTAGAATAAATAAATAAAACCTAATTTAAGCACTTAATATTAATAACATAATAAAAACAAATTGAACAAAAACAAACTAAAGCAGCCAAGACAGTGTTCACATTAAATAAAAATATATTATTTTTCTTGAATATTATGTGTAGGTAGTTTCTTCCATTAAGGAGGATCAATTCTAGTTACTATTATCCTACTAACAATCCTAGAAAGTTTTTATGACAGAACTTCATGAAGAATCGTATTCTGGGCTACTGTGAATTTGAATTTGAAAAAACAAGTTTGAATAATATCTACTATACATTTAGTAGATAATTTTTTTTCACTTTTGTTGCCATACCAATTTGTATATATTCTCTTCAAAATTTTTTAATTAAATTCTTATAAATACTTACATAAATATAACTCTACTACTATTATGTAAGTTACGTATGTATGTATATATATATAAAAAAACAGTTCCTATAGTTAGATAAAATTTTTACCTTTTTTCTAAAATATTATAAACATTTCAATATCTACGTAAAAATTCTAACAGGAAACTTTCACAGGTACTAAAATTTAAACAGAAAGATACAAAAAAAAAAAACAAATAATCTGACAATTTTAAATTCTTTAAGTGAAACAAAAATATTTAAATTATCTGCATACCAAAAACATTTTTTTTTTTTTTTTTTTTTCAAAAATATTAAATGTTTTAAGGAAAAATAGCTAGTTACCTTTTCCACAATAAAAATTAACCTAGTTTGAAAAATAAAATAGAAACTTTCAGTGGTGAAAATATATATTTTTGGATTTTTTTAAAAATTTAATACTGAAGTGTATTCGCAGGAGTTGAATAAAATTTTCGGTTCGATATATTAAGTTGTCAGAGAAAGCGTTAATTTATTAATGCTTACTGGAAATACGAAGAAAAATAACAGATGTAAGTAAAGTCATGAAGAATGTAAGATTACAGCATAACAGTCAATAATGCATATAATGGATATCAATTTGCAATCAAATTAAATGTATTATAGTATAGTATAGTGTATACAATAAAAAAAACGGATCAATAATTAATCGAAATTTTCATTTTAATTTGCTGTGAATTTAATAATTTCTTATCTCTTTTTTTTGTCACCACTGTTTCAGAAATAACAATGTTGAATATATACCTAATAATATGTATTATGTAAGGTATGTGCATGTTATATGTAAAACCATAAGAAAAACATGTTATCTTTCGTAAACCTAAAATTCTTTTTTTTTTTTTGAACTTCGCTTCAACATTTTAAAAACTTCAAACATGAAAAAAAGAAAAACTTTCCTTTTATTGAAAAAAAAAAAAAAATAAATAAATAAATAAAAATTCACACACATATTAAATAAGTAAAATTTTCCAAACAAAAAAAAATAATAATAATAAAAACATTAATGGAAAAATAAGAGATGATTTTATGAAAAATTTTTTTTTTGTTTTCCTTTCGAATAATAATTTTTATTTTTTTTTTTTTCATTTAATTTTACTCATCACTTACCTTTCTCAAAAGATCCAAAGTTTTTTTCATACGCGTCACAAGCAAATTAAAACGTTCCAATTCTTGCAGAAGAACAACACCGGTCGGTGTCATATTTACTTGTAACATTTTCTTAACACGCCATATTTCAAATGCTGGCGGTAATTTTGATAGAATATCAATTGCGACATTATCAATGAATTCATCACGACTAATTCCACCAGTTCCGCCACCTTATTTGTCAATATATTATCATTATTATTATTACATATTTCATAGAAATTATTTATTTAGAATGTTTTAAAAATTTTTTTGTTTTTTTTTTCACATGACATATGAAATATGAAAAAAATAAAATAAAAGTATAACGTTAGTATTATTGGAAAAAAGAAAGAAAATTGACAAAAAAAAAAATTTATAATAAAAACAAGCAAAAATATTATGAAAAACGATTCTTCATTTCTATTTTTAATATCAAAAAAATGAAGAAGCTAGAGTGGACTGATAAAAATTTCAGAAATCTTCACAAAAAATCGAAATTTTTGAAATTACGATTCAAGCCAGTTATAAATTTGGAATTCATTTTTTTAATTAAATTCAATATTGTTAACTAGCTAACAATATAATGTAAGATCATCTGAAATTAAAGATAAATATAAATAATTATGCTTTGAAAAAAAAAACAAATTTAAGTTTCTGGAACCACCTTACTTATGGGAAAAAAAATTACACAATTTGTTTATATTTGAAGTGTAAAAGAGATTGGAAGCAAAGCAAAATATTTTTTCGTTACAGAACAGAAGCATAAAAGGATGTAAAATGGTATTAAATGTTTTCACTTAATATTTCACCTTTATTTTCATTTGAATAAAAGGAAAAAGTTTTTATTTTGAGGTTGATTAGTTTAAGGAATATTGTTTGTATCTGTCAATAATATGTATATAGCTTTAACTTTTATACATGTTAGAAAATTTATGTACTTTCATTGAGAAAACTCTCATGTTCAATTAAATAACTTATTAGTTGTTGCTAACTATTTAAAAAAAAACTTAATTTCCATATTAATAAAAATTTCAGCATCCAAAATTGATTAAGTTATCAAAATTATTTGAATTAAAATTCAAGATAATATTACTTTATTTTCCCACAGTTCTACATTTCAACGCAATAACGCACTTCATTATTACAATCAGTGAAATTATTTAAATAACAAAATTAAAAGGACCTGCTATTTATTATGAATGACACCTCGAAGTGTTCTAAAATTGGAATTTCAAGAATTTCCTAGGACAAATACATGAATATCTTCATATACCCCCAAAATTTTTGGTACCCTATATACATTTTTTTTTTTTAATTTAATGTAAAATATATATATATATATTATATGTTTATTCATACCACCATCATTTGGATTCCATTTAGTTACTTTTTTCCGGAAGCAAAATTAAAAATAAAGAATTTTTGTATTTAGCAAGGTGCGATTAATGTTTTGTAATTAATTTAAATTTTTTATACACTCAAATTAAAAGAAATATGTTAAAATGAACTTTTCAATTAAAAAAAGAAATAATAAAATGAATATTTTTTTGCATAAATGAAATACTTTTGATGTAATTCTAATAATAATAAAGAATGATATATTCTATAGGTATTATATAGTCTCCAAAAAAGCAAGAACCTTCGAAGACAAAAATAAATCTATTACACTACTGAATAGTTAAAGTTCATCACAGCATCAGAAGTAGGTTAATATTGTTTTCATAAATTTAAAAAAATAATATTGAAAGCATTGTGCTAGCGTTTATTATACGAATTTATGAAAAAATATTTGATATCCCTACTAAAATTTAAATTTTTCTATCACTAAAAAAATTTAATAAATTATATAACATGAGTAATATGTTTAATTTTCAGTTTAAATATAATTAATTTTAAATTAATCCAAATTTTTTTTTTCTTTGATAATTTTTTTAACTCAGTTCTTATTGGTTTCGACAGGAAATAATTTCTCATTTTTTTTAATTTGTTTTGACTATTTTAAATTGTGTTCTTTTTATACAATTTTTACACGCGCATTAAAAAACCAATTAGTTTTAATCTTTGAAAATAGCCAGTACAGTATATAAGTTCTAACTATGATAAAATATAATTTGGAAAAATGGAGATGTAATAGTTACTCTGTACCTACTGCCTACGGTCTTATTGAACTTAAAAATTTCAGAACGCTTAACGTAATTTCAGATTAAATATATATAATTCATAGTGAAAATACAAAATAAATTTCATTAAGCTTCAAAAATTTGATAAAAGTTTAATATATTTTTATTCCAAGAAATTAAAATGCAGATTAGAAATGGATTTAAATTTAAATTTCAATAACTTTATTTGAATAATAAAATTTTAAAATTATAAAATATTTAAATTTATCGATTTGAATTGAATAAATTCTTTAAATTTTCTATATTTATATATTATAATAATGAAAATGAAAGTAAGTACTTTATATAACGTAAATGTTAATAATTTAAAATTCATAAAAAATTTATTTATGAATTATAAATGATTTTAAAGCACAAAAAGATTCTTATCTAGCCAAACAAAATCAATTTCATATTACACAAAAAAAAATTGTTTAAGTGAATTGAATGAGGAATGACATTGCATTGAAAAATCGGAAAAATTATTCAATTATAATAAGGCATTTTATAGATTAAAAAATAATTGAACTAGACAGTTTGAATAAATAAAAAAAAATACTTAGCACACATTTTGTATTGTACATTTTATTTATTATAACTATAACACTGAACTTTATGCATGAATCTAGAAAAAAATACTTCGATTTTTATTTATTATAATCACACTCACACTTAGTACTTTAAACTGATTTCATGTAACATGTTATCATAACGAAAAAAATAATTCCAAAATAATTGAAATACATTTTTCGGATTTCACTTTACTACACAATTAAATCCAAACAATTTTGAGAATAAAATTTAGAAAATTCTATACATTGAGTTAAAAAAAACATGTAGATATTAAACATTTTTCTAAGGGATTAAAATTTATAATAACAAAATATATAAAAAAAAAATGAATATTTAACATTTAATGATCTATTAAATTTTCTAAATAATGTAAAATTTTTAATGAATGAACTGAAAATTTAAATGAAAAATAAATTGATTGAAAATAATAAGCTTTTATATAAATACATTATGTAGGTACATATTAGAGTACAGCATATATACGCACAACATAATATAATATACAAACGCAAACATTTATTTTATTTGTTATACCTGTTTGTGGTTGCAATTCAATTAGAGAAGTCCAAATATCTTTTGTTGCTTGCGTATAGTAACCAATTTCAGCATTTGGATGTAAACCAAAAACATCTGGTTTATTAACTAATGGCAACTTATCAATATGCGCTGTGAAATTCAATAAAAATTAATTGTTATTTCGTATTACAAAAATGTAAAAATATATATTATAATGTTTAGATTTTAATTATTTGATTGATAAAGAATATTTTCTCCTTGCAAATGCAGTGCAAAATTTTGTATAAAATATTGTTGGTATATTTAACCTATAGAATAATTGTTTACAATATTGATTATCAAAAGAGTTAATGAAATGAAGAGCAACTTATTTTTAATAAACACATAAATATATAGATTATTAAAGTCGGATTATTTTATAAAAATACAATTATTTCATACTCAAATACTGCAGGTATACATTTTTTTTGTAATATTTGATATTATTATTTGACGTGAAGTTAGAATGATGCAATTTAATAGATTTCTACTATACAGATGTTTTTATAATAAAAAGATATAAATTTCATAAAAATGTGATTTTTTTAAATATATCATACCAATAATATACTCTTTTGAAAACTCAGTTGGAATTGAATAATCAACATTTTCATCATGATAAAAATGAAATGGCTGAAATGTGTCAAATAGAAAATCACCCATATATTCATCCATATAAGTACGAGTTATACGTCTATCAAAGTCATCAATAACACGACCACCGTACATTACCTAAAAATGTATTTTTTTTTACTTGTACATATCTTCGTATTGATTATGATTAAATATTTTTTTTTTAATATATGATAATATTTTATAAGGATTTTATAACTACATATCTATCAAAATCAAAAGTTTCACTTAACTTTGGTTGTGAAACATGTTAAACTTTAGTTTGACGAAACTCAGTGTGTATTTTTAAGGGTCCGCGCAATAACTCATCGGTACTTAACTAATCGGTCGATTTTGGATAAGTTATATCCATTTTAACTCATCCGAAAATTGGCCGATGAGTTATATCCTTTGGAATGACATAACTCATCCAACTCAATGCTTATTTGTGATTTGTGACAAAAACTTGGGTATTTACTCATTGGCCGATGAAATAAATACATTACATTTACCGACCTGATTGGCCCCATTTTTGTGTTAGCAGTATTAGGAGTGTCCCAGAACGCGAGAAGGGGGCGGAGGGTGAGGGATCCGGGCGGGCGGACTGGTGGTTGGTCAGTGGGATTTGCGGCGCCAGCCCCCTTCTCGCGTTCTGGGAGACTCCCAATACTGCTAATACAAAAATGGGGCCAATCATCGGTCAAGGAATAAGTACCGTAGTGTTTGTCACAAATAAGCATTGAGGTGGATGAATTATGTCATTCCAAAGAATATAACTCATCGGCCAATTTTCGGATGAGTAAAAAGGGATATAACTTATCCAAAATCGACCGATGAGTTAAGTACCGATGAGTTATTGCACTTCGCCTATTTTTAATGGGTTTTTTATAAAATGACTTTAAGTCTGGCAAAATTTATTTTTTCTTTTAAGAATGTAGAAACATTGGCCACATTGCATATTTTCGTAATATTTTTTATGTCGGTTAAATCGTGCTTTAATATTCTAATATAAATTTTTTCAAGCGCACCACACATTTTTACGCTCACATAATTTTGGTTATATTATTGGCAATCATGAAGAAATTTTTTTTATTTATCCGCCAATTCAAAAAAAAAAAATTTTTTTTTAATATTCTGACAATAACATCTTGAAACACATGATTAAATTTACCTCTCCAATCAAATATTTTAAACTGTTCCACGGAATTCGAACATCTTTTGCTTCAACTGCCTTATTTAAATATGTTTGAAGGATGAGTAGACACACATTAAAATCTGATTCATTGAAATCATATGAGACATTCCAACCTAATTTATCATATTTTCTTCTTTCCTTTTGTTGATCCATTGAATAAAAAAAAAGGATAATCAGCATTTAAATAAAAATATTGAGTATGAACTAGCTCCGACTTCTCAACAGTCAAATTTTTTAAATTAGTTTCAGGAAATTGTTTTTTTTATTTGTTGCCAGTTAAGGTTTTTTTTTTAAATCTTAATGTTCAAATCAAGTTATTACAAATTTGTGAAAGAAACGTTTTAGTTTTTTCGCGACATACATACACGGTTAAACACTTTTCTATCTAATAAAATAAGCTTTTTGGAACAAAAAACAAAAGAAAACATTCTAAACAAACGAAAAACAAAAACAAACAAATTTGATACTACTAAGATACTGAAGGGACACTTTTCAGGTAACGACTTAACTTCACACAATATATGAACTGTTATTTTTGAAAGTGGTATAAGTCCATTTTTTCATGTATCATTTTTTCATCTAAATATGGAGAGAAGGTGGCTATATCTTACTAAAATTACCATTAACTCATTTTTTTTAAAAAGTGCACTTATACCACTTTCAAAAAAAACAGCTCATATATCTTCACAACCGCATTTAATAAATAAATATTCTTAATTTTTTTGGAACAACTTACTTGAACTACTGCATGGAAAAATGCCAAAACATAAACAATTGGTTTGAATGCAATATGGGAAGAAGAATCAAGTAAATCTTCTTTCAGTTTAAAAAATGTTGAGCGTAAGTTCAATTTTAAGCCATTTGGTGGTTCAGTCACAACTTGTGTAGAAAAATAATAATTAATTAATGAAAATTTTAATATTTTGAAAGTTTTTTGTAATAAAATAATTTTAAATCTTCTAAATGTTCTTTGTATATAAAACTATTTAATGTTTTGGTACTTATTTTAAAATTTAAATTAACACTGGTATTTTATATAATAAAAATACCTTTCAAAGATTGTTGCAAAATTCCAATTGGGAATGTTGGCGTTGCATCAGTTGTGATCCAAAGACGAAATTCTGGATTTGGATTTTCTATTTTTTCTAAATACTTTTCTAACGACCGAATAAAAGCTATTAAAAGATGACCATTTTGTAGCATCAGCCAATATCCTTCACTACTAGAAGATTCTAATAACTCCAGGGCAGCCTAAATTATTTATTTAAATTATAATTTTTATTCTCTTCTCTACATGTTGTGTGTATAGATATCATAAATAATTAAATGTCTACAGTTTTTATGTAACGACAAAAGATTTACCTTTTCTTGACCTTGGCCAAGTGAAATAAACCGAAAATTTTCTATTCCTCCACCATAAGTGTCACATAATTTCATTAAATCATTCGTGGGATCTGATCCAGGACTCAAAATAAAACAAACTGGTATCTTGCATGTAGTTTGTAAAAAAATTGCATGAAAACTGAGCACTGGTGGCATAACATAAAATTCATTCATTGTTTCAACAATATATTGATTTATTGCACGATAAACTCTATCAACTCTAAAGCATCTTAAAAACATTAATTTCTAAAATTAAATAATTAAATTCAAACATTATTACAGAATAATAAATTTACGCAACTACTTAAATTGTCGGTATCGGACATTACTTATTATGTCAGTATCGAACATTACACATCATTATATACTTAAACATCACACAGTTTACACAGTTTCCCCATATTTGAGGTTAAAAAAAAAAATGAATTCAAGTCAAAACTGTTCAAAAGTTTACCTGGAAACCAGCACATTTAATATTAAAATCTCCTGGACATGGTAATTCTTCTGGATTTTCTGAATCAAACCACTAAAAATAAAACATTTTATAAATATAATTCAATGTTTGTATACATATAGAATATTACAAAAGTTTACAATATTTATTATTTTTCAAAACTTTAGGCCAATTGAAAAGTAAGACCATAAATTTCAATTTTAATTATCAGAGACTTAATTCCAAAAATTAAAAAGTATGATAAAAATTTTAGTAAAAAAAATTATTTTGCAATTTCGATTTATATATGTATTAAAATTTGCTTGTCAATATACCTATAAAGAATTTTATTTCGCTAACATACCTCTTTCCATTTACTTAAATTTTTATAAATATGATCAGGTAAAGTTTCAAATATTTCTGGTAAATCTGCTGTTAGTTGTAATATATCATTCCATCCTTTTTCTGATATCCATTTAACATCAGGACGTTCACGTTCATTTTTTTTCAATAAAACTGAACCTTTAATAAAGAAAGTTAATTCTGATTGTTCAAGACGTCCTTCGCCTAATTCAATTTTAGTTGTTATTTGAAATGAAAACAACAATTTATGTCGTTCAAATATTCCAGTACAACCATAGTAATAAATATTTTCAGTTAATGCCTGAATAATATTAGATAAACGTTTTGGTAAAATTATATCTGGTTTTGCTTTCTTTAATGAAAAAATGAAAACATCTAAATATGATCCCAGTGCGTATTGATACATACTATTGACAATTGACATATCAGATAATGCAAAAAATAATGTTGCACCACGTTTAGCAACTGGACGATAACCATCACGTAATTTTTCTATATCTTTTGATGTATCTATAGATAATTTAAGTTGCTCATGAACAGCTGTAGCTTTAATTTTTGTATTTTCTAATGTAGATATTAATTCTTCGTTATCCAGCATATTTCCTAGCATAGAATAATAATTTGTTTTTATTAATTTGATGTATCATATTATATTTAGTTAAATTTATATTAAATTTTTAGTATTAATATTGAAAAATATGCTAACAAAAGAATTTATTGAAATTCAACGTTTTATGCATTAAAAAAAAAAAGAAGAAGAATTTATATGTAAATCCCTTACTTTTTAAGAGAGATGAGAAATTAATAGGTATGTATATACCCAACTAGCAAATTAGCTCTATAAGA
Organism: Hybos culiciformis; assembly: GCA_964007475.1. Taxonomy (NCBI): domain Eukaryota; kingdom Metazoa; phylum Arthropoda; class Insecta; order Diptera; family Hybotidae; genus Hybos; species Hybos culiciformis. The sequence continues at coordinate 31,558,755 of OZ023273.1, read as the reverse complement.
AGATTCAATTCTTTTAGTAGAAAGCTTATGTATTCTAGTAACTGTCTATTAAGTATCACGAATCCTGTTATAACCTCAGAAGTGGCGAAAATTATAAGTATAATTTGTTATATAAGTATCTATAAATGGGTTAGTAAATGGCTAATAACATTCTTGAATTCTGTGATTAATCCCATTATTAGCCTGTATAACACTTTTTTTCATGAAAGAAAAGAGAAGGACAGCCATAAAAAAAAGAAGTGCATAAATATAGTATATAAAAAAGAAAATAGTTAAAAGAAAAGGAAAACCAATAAAATATAATAAATAAATATTTAGATGGGTATATGTAATGATAAAATAAATGTATTTGTATTTAATTTAACTTGTGCACATTTTAATTTTTAAATGTGTATTAAATTAAGTATATACAAAACTATTGCAATTGTTGAAAAAAATAAAATTGAATTTTTTTTTTTTTCATGCAATTGAAAAAATAATGCAATTTTTAATATTCTAGGATTAATAAATATGAAAACCTAGTGAAATTTATGATATTTAAATTATTTTAAATTTAAAAAGGCATTAAATTTGTTAAAATTTTGGTACATTTTAAAGTCATATAAGCAAAGTATGAGTAAAATGTAGTTTGCCATGGCACAAATAAATAAAATTTAACTGATGTTCTATTCTTTTTATGTAGTTTTTTGAATTCATAGATTTTTTCAAAAAGAATCAACAATTTGCCAAATAATAAAATATTTAGTTCTTCAAACAAACTTTTGCGTTTAAATAACTTCAATTTCCATAAAGTATTTTGTTCCTATATTCGGATAACCTATGTTATTTTTAGGAACTTTTATAGAAAGATCCCAAAATTTTAAATTATTTCCTGTTTCGAAGTGGCGACATACAGTCAACCCTCCTACAACGCGAGAGATACGTTCTTAGAAAACGTCGTGTAGTAGGCAATCGCGTTGCAGGAGACATGAACTCTATAGAAAAAAAGGGGTTAGGTTCCAAGTATAAAAAAATGCAATTAAATTAATAATTAAATATACTCAAGATTTTATTAGAAATCCTTCAATAAAATTATAATAAATTAATAAAAATTAACAAAATTAAAATTAAGAACTAAATAAAAATTCAAATTTATAAAGATTAAAATGTAAAAAGGAATATTGATGAATATAAGAATAATATCACTGCTAACCGGATTATGCCGCGAACGTTTTGCTGGTGCTATATCCGAATCTGAACTACTAAAACAAGAGATAGGTTCGTTAGCTCTTGCGGTCGTTTAAAACATTCCGAGATAAGCGATTTTTTTTAAAAAATAATTTTTTTTAATCACGTTGTAGGAAAAAAATCGCGTTGTGAGAAAAATTGCCGCCATTTATGAATCGCGTTGTAGCGAAAACGCGTTATAGAAGTGTCGCGTTGTATAGGGTTTACTGTACTTAAGTTTTGTTTATTGATTTTTATTTTTAAGGATATTATTTTTAATTTTTTCAATTGTTAAAAAACACTAAAAAAATGTTTAATAGGGATAAAAATTAATTTAATTTTGTGAAACTAAAATAACAAATAAAAAAAATTAAATAGTCGTTTTTCATTTTTGAAGCAAAAATTAATCAAAAACGAATTTTCCTTATTTGATTGGAATTATTTTTTTAAAATTAATACTTTCGTGTTTTTTTACACGAAAGAGGTCTAGTGAAGTTAAACTATTCACTGGTATCATTCACTATAAATTTTTCATCACAAAAAACTAAAATGGTAACCAACCTGTCTGTATTGCCATGTCTATAAATAATTTAAAGGAACATTTTGGAGTTCTAGGTACAATTAACAAGGATAAAAAAGTGCGAATTTTTAGACAAAACGGAAGGTATTAAAAATTCAACCTTACAATAAAGAATGCTATTAAATTCTTAGTCAGTAGTTTGATTTTATTTCCCAAAATAATTAATATTTTCTTAACAACGTAAAAATTCAGAAAATAATAATTATCCGGGAAAAAATTCTCACAAATTCCACCCAAGGATACGTCTAACTAAAAAATCCTTTAGGTTGATTTTCCGATCATCATACTCTTTTATTATTTCGGACCATTTGAACCTTTCAACCCTTACACAATAATTTTCTATTTCCGTACAATAAGTGCATCATTTTAAAATCATGAATCTGCAAAGAATTTCCGCAAAATTATAATAAAAACGTCAACGTAAAGCAAGTCAAAGTGATAATTTTACAAACAATAAACTCTCTCAAGTCCTTATTATATTTATATGGTTAGGGGATTAGTGCAATAACCTGGTAACACGGAATTTAAATTATTTTTGTTATTGTTTTTAAAAGCATACGGCAAATACGCATGAAACTATTTTTGTCCTCTTTTCTCATAGTGCAAAGTAAAAAACAAATGTAAAAGTTACTAGCAGGATCACGGCCGGCATTAAAGAACACTTTTTTTCCTCTTTTCTCATAGTATGAAGTGAAAGAGAAAAAAAATAGTTTTGTTATAAAAATAAAAGCTAATAGCAGGATCACGGCCGGTATTAAAGAAAACTTTTTTTCCTCTTTTCTCATAGAACGAAGTAAAAGAGAAAAAAAATAGTTTTGTTATAAAAATAAAAGCTACTAGCAGGATCACGGCCGGCATTAAAGAACACTTTTTTTCCTCTTTTCTCATAGTATGAAGTGAAAGAGAAAAAAAATAGTTTTGTTATAAAAATAAAAGCTAATAGCAGGATCACGGCCGATATTAAAGAAAACTTTTTTTCCTCTTTTCTCATAGAACGAAGTAAAAGAGAAAAAAAATAGTTTTGTTATAAAAATAAAAGCTAATAATAGCAGGATCACGGCCGGCATTAAAGAACTTTTTTTTTCCTTTTTACTCATTTGTAGGAGGTAAAAGAGAGAAAAAATAGTTTTGTTATGAAAATAGAAGCTAATAGCAGGATCACGGTCCGCATTAAAGAACTTTTTTTTTCCTTTTTACTCATATGTACAAAGTAAAAGAGAAGAAGAATTTTGGGATAAGATGAATTCTAATAGGAAGACTGAAACCGGCATTAAAGAGCTGTTTATATTTTTTAATGAAATAGAATTCTTATAAATGTTGCATAATAAGATCACTATGATTCAGTATCACGAATCCTTTTACTAGAATCTTATACAGCTTATAAGTGGTATAACAGTTATTTACAAGAATAATCTGCTAGTTGGGTATAATGCATCTGTACACATAAATAGCTTCAATTTACAAAACCATAACATATGAATTCTTATGATTGCGGGAGAAAAGATAAACCACACTAGGCCAAGTGTAAAAAAAAAATTTGAGTTAGATGTTTTTTTGTTTATTTATCGCATTTAAAAAATCGAATTTTCAAAATAGAAAATATCTTTTATTTTTACCAGTCGATGTTGCCAACTCTTTCAGTAATGAATCTTCTAGTTGTTGTAGTAATTTCTTATTTTCGCTTGTTGTTACGATTAATTCCTCTCTTTGTTGTTCCAAATCTGGTCGCTCAGCTCTCACTACAACTGATAACAGTTGATCTTCCAACCCAGTTTCAGTAACTGCATAATTAATAACCAAAGCTTTAGCATAAATTGCTGGATCAAATTTAGGATTGGAAAATTTCGTTGTCAAATACATTCGAAAATTTGGGTCTATGTCAACTTCTTTATCACCCAATAATACAAATCTACGACCTGCGTGAACTTTAATATTACGTTGTATCACATTATCTATAACTGGATCAATGTAATCGTCAACATCTTGAAATAAGACAGGTACTCCATACATTATGCCAACTTCTAAATGTTTCAAGAAATCACTATCATTAAATGATAAAATTTTTAAATGAAATCTTGCTTCACGTTTTCTAATCCAATTTAATGCTTGTTGTTGGGGATCAATACACAGTGGGAAACGTGATCCTTTTAATGTTAATATACCATTTTGTATTGATAATTCATCGGGCGGTAGTCCTTCTGATGACCACGTCGATATTTCAACATCGCTACTTAAGTTTGTATCAATTTTAAAATCTTGGCTATGGGGAATGTTACGTTGGATTATATCTTCTAGCCAATCATTATAAACCATTGTTTTACGGAAATTCCAAGTAAATGCAGCAGTATACGATAAAAATGAAGCACATACCAGATTATCACCAATTATTTCAATCAATTCATTTTGTAAATTCATAAGATCACTTTTCCATCTTAGCCTTTCTGAACTTAATCCACTTATTAATTTATTTGATGCGAGCTTCATTTTTTAGTTGATTAATTGAGAAATAAAAAAAATATAACGTTTAGATTTATTGGGAAAAAAGCATAATATAAAATCATTATTTTTGTGTCGGTCATGATGAAAAGTTTTGGGAAAAGATATGTGTATAAATTCAAATATATGGATAGGTATATTTTGCAATGCAATATTTGATGTGATAGTTAAGGGATGTAAAACGGAAATTCGTTACTATTTTTGTTTTTATGTTTATCATTGTCGGAAGTTATGAGAACGACGTTAAAGTACCTAAAAACAGTATGTGCTATGATCACTGATGATGTATTATATCTTAAATAAATGGTTATATGACATTACACCATTAAATCGTTATAAATTACATCATTAAATGCTCTCTAGTTCAGAAGAAAATAACAGACAAATTATACTTACTAATCTTCTTTCGGCCTGTTGCATCATTTCTAATAATAAATTTTTCTCATTCATTGAATCATTAAATTGTTGATTCAATTCATTTAGTTTATCCTCCAGTGATTTTATTTCATCATTTAATTCTTTTAAAAGTCTCACTTGATGGTCCTGATCTTGTATTAATTTTTCAACAAGTTCTTTTTTTGGCTTCACTTCTTTAAAAACATCGAAAAAACCCATAACAGCGCGAACAAATTTTAATAAGCCAAATCCAGCTTTTGAAACTGATTGCATTTCATCTAAACGTGATGATAATTTCATGTGAGCTTTACATGCATTAACTTGTTTTTGTGTTAACAATTCACAATTCATTTCAAGTAAACTTCTTAAGAAGTTTGTATCAGCCATCATTGCTTTAGCTGATTTCCAATTTATTTCCTTGAAGCCTTTTATTATAGCGACACATTCACATACAATTTGTACAGCTTCTGGCGGTGTTGCAAAACTGCGAATTTCTGTTATATCTGATTTATCTAATCCAGCTAATGCTGTTCTAGCACCTTCTAAAGCTGGCAAAGCTTTGCTAAGCTCTTCTTCTGCAACAGCTTTCTCAACCGCAATAACTTTTCCTTTTTCTTCCACTTCTTGAGATTTTATTGAAGCTTCTTCTTTTTTCGTATTTGCTTCTATTGTTGATAATTCTATGCTAGTTAACATTAATTCACATCTATCTGATGCTTTTTTTACATTTACTTTTTGCTCAGAAACAATGGTACGTAATTGATCTATTTGATCTGAAGCCTCGTCAATCTTACTGATACCTCCTTGAAGACGATTACTTTGTCTTATGATAAAATTGCTTTTCTCTTCTGTTTGCAAAAGAATATGGAATTGAATTAAGTTTAAAAATATTAACTAGGTATTTTATTAAACACATCTTTTGTAATTTATATCATAAATAAGCGTGGAATAGTAGATTACAATACATGTTATGAAAATTTGTTATTAATTGCGAGTTGTGTATACACACAAACACATAGACACGAGACCGAAGGTCGAGTGATATAATATTGACGAGTGTCTATGTGTTTGTGTGTATACACAACAAGCTGTATAACAAATTTGATTAACATGTATTGTATACTGCTTTAATGTGCATGTGAGAGGGAGTTGCAAAGAGAGAATATAGAGATAATTTATAATAAAAAATAAAGATAAAAGAAAAAAAGGAAAATTTTCTACGTTAATTATACTTTAATTTCTCTTTCTTTTAGAGATAAAAGAAAAAAAGGGAAAATTTCCACGTTAATTATCCTTTAATTTCTCTTTCTTTTAGATAAAAGAAAAGGGAAATTTTCCATGGTAATTATCCTTTAATTTATCTTTCTTTTAGAGATAAAAGAAGAAAATGGAAATTTTCCACGTTAATTATCCTTTAATTTCTCTTTCTTTTAGAGATAAAAGGAAAAAAGGGAAATATTGTGAGTGTGAGAGATATTATTTTTGTTTATAGTATTACGCAGTTCAAAATGAAGTAAGTAAATACAATATAGGGAAATGTTAATACAATTTACATCACAGGAAAATGTAAATACAATTTACATTTCCCTAAAATTACATGTGTATTGATGCATGTAATGGACCATTTACCGAGCTAAATTTGCGAATGTAAATACAACTTACCGAAGACATGCACATTAAAATGTTTTATTTAATTTTTATGCAACAGTATATGATTTAATTTTTATGCAACAGTAATGATGATTTAGAAATTAGAGTTAAAGGAATTTAACGTTTTATCAACGTAGGTTCAGTTCATATTTTAATTTTTTGATTATGTAATGTAAATTAATACATTTATGATGAGATTTAAATTTATTTTGTTGTGCTATTAATTCAAAAATTCAAACAACAAAAATATTATAGTATAATGTATAATACATTGATTAAATATTGATAAGCCGAACCCTCTCTATCTCTAGTGCTTTAAATTGAATTTTTGCAAAACAAATGATTTATTTTACCCATAAGCTTCAAATATGTGTTAATAAAATCCAAATAATGTTTTGGTGTTACAAAATTAAAACGACGCAATTTTTGTAAATATTCTATTGAATAAGGCTGAGTAGTTGTATGAACATGAACAACATGTCTCATGATTGAATCACGATGTGCCTCAGGTATCTATATTATAGAAAAATAATGATTAGTTACCCTGTAAAAAACTGTTTCTTGATTTATAAGAGTATGCTGTGTTGTAATAAACATTTAATTTAACTGTACATTGAACTTAAATAAAATAAAATGGTCCACATTCTGCGTAACAAAACTTCCAGTTGTGTGAAATTTTATTTGCAGAACATACTAATTATTATCATATCTTTTCAATTTAGCATCTCAAGAATAGTGTAATGGTTCATTTAATAGATTTTAAGTTTGAATTTGTAAGAATATATAAAATAATAAATTTTTTAGATTTAAAATTTTTAATTTGAATTTATAATATTTTTCTTTCTGTTCTTTGTGACAACCCAGCTTAAATGAACTTAAATTAAAAACTAATTACCAACGGGTGTTCTGTTAAAAAAGTTTCTGCCACTGCAAAAAGTGCTTGTTTAGGCCATGGAAAAACCCAATCAATTGTTGTACTGCCAATTAAACCGGGAAAATTTCTGCAATAATTTCTCAGAGATTCACCGGATGGTGACATTGATAAAATAACATGCATATTTTCATTACATGAGCTCAAAAAGTATGCCCAAACTGAGTCTCTAAGATAGAAAAATAATAGTTATTTTATTAGAAATTTTTACTGTCAAAGTAACTAATAAATCTGAACTGCAAGAAAGAGCATTAGTTAGTATCTTAGCTTGAAATTTCAATTATAATTATATAATTAAGTTTAATCACTTAGATGGTGGATATCCATCTTTTTCAGCATTTGGTCGGCATGCTGTAACGATTGCATCCTTTTCTTCATCATTAAAAAGTGCTGGCACTAATCCAGTTGTCAATATGTTATTAATTAATTCCAGGAAACCCTCTTCAATAATCTGAAAATGAGATTTAATGAAAATGAATATTTCTCGTTAATATGTCAATTAATTAATTTTAATTGATCCATTCGTTGTGTGTTTTTCTTTTTCTATAAAATAAAAAAAGAAAACATTTTTGATAGAAAATAAAGGAAATTTTTCAATTAAAAAAAATCATATGCGGAAAACAATGATTGTTACAAAACTATCACATAATCAGCTACTTGAAATTGAAGATCTCATGGATTACTTTCAAAAGCAAAACAACTTGTCATGATATCAGATAACTTACTGACGTCGACTGACAAGTTCTAAATGACAAATGCAGAATTAGTACTTTCCATTATTTAATCAAAGACAAGCAAGAAACTATTTTCTTTAGGATGAGAACTATCTAATATATTTGCGACTGGTCTATCTAATATATTTGCGACCTAATTATAAAAATTAATCTCAATTCTTTTTTTTACAAATTGTCAGTGCAAACAACTTATTATATCTTTACCTGTGCTGCTGTGAATAGAAAGACTGTTTTCTTTTTTTCAACCCCGGCAAGTTCGTATAATTTTTTCAAATCATCACGAAATGCTAATTCATTATATCCACGATTGATTGTTAGTTCAAAAATTTCACACTCTGCAGAATTAAAAAAAAAAAAAAAAAATTACAAATTTAATTGATAAATTCATTTCCATTCTACAAAAAAAGGGATAATTAAAATGAAGAGCAATTAACATGCTTATAGAGGAAGAAATACAATAGTGCTAAAACTTCTTTTTTTTTGCCTTCGAATAAACAAATTATTTTAAGAGCTTTTTTATTTTCCTAATAATGAATTAAAAAGACCATGAGAATAAGAGAGCTTTCATTTAATGCCACTATAGTTTTCTATCAACAAAATTATTTTGACAGGCTATTAAATTGTTGCAAAGTATACTTGAGGATAATCTAAGAATTTGATTAATAAAGGCTTAATACATTTTATATTTTAAAAACAATGATTAGGAAAAAATAAAAATCGATTTCATTATATATTTGATAATTCTTGTGTAATATCGAAACCCCATTTTTTGTATGATAAAAATATCAACTCGTGTTATTTATTTTTAAGATGTAAGCAACAAGTCTACACTCTGAACAACACGATACTTTATTTTAAACTCTTAATGAAGTACTTATTAATGTCAAGTTCAAAAAAATAAAAATAAATAAAATAGTCAGTAATTGTGATTATTCTTCAATACTTTATTTATTATTTTCAAAGCATTCGGAGCAACCTAGAGAGTAAAAATTAATATTATTAAGAATTTATTTAGGACTTTAGATTACACAAAATATTTTTTTGATTTTTAAATCAAATTCAGAGTAGGTTTATTTAAAAATCTTAATAAGGATTTGATACAAATGTAAACTGGTTTAATTTTTGTTAAATTGTTAAAGAAAAGATGTAGAAATTTTCTTATACCTGCAGCAAATGATGACAATTTTGTTATACATTTTTTACCACTTCCTCCAACACCAACTAAAAGTACATGTCCTCGATGCATTCTTAATGTGCGATGTACTCTTGTCAAGTGCTCAAGACAATCCTCAAAAAGTACTAAACTCAATCTTCCTTTACGTTCTGAATATTCTTCAAGAATCTTAATAGGATAAAATATAATAAAAATATATTTATTATTTGTAGAATAAAATTAATTAAAATGAGAATACAAAATTAAAGAGGTTGCGATAGTCAATTTAATTCATAAAGAAATTAAAAAAAAAAAAATTTAGGGATTTAATGAAAAATGTTGTTTTTCAAAAATGTTCTTCTCTCTTAATATGTATTCTAAACATTATTTTACTTCTTTATAACTTCAAAAGTTTTGGAACAATACCTACCCCCTGTTCATATTTAGTCAACTCATTTAGCAGAAAACTTAATGCTACCCATAATGGCGAGGGTTTCTAAATCTAAGTATTTTAATTTATAATTCAAAATTATAATAATTTCAAAACAAATAAACTAATAGTTTAAGCAGTTCAGCTATTAGTTAAGCCTTCTGCAACAATGTAAATTCAAAAATTTTCGTTTTCGCTTCCAATTTTTATTTTATCATTAAATTCAGAAAAAAAGCGAACAAATTTAATAGGTACTTGTGATTAAAATTGAAATTGAATAGAATAAAAATATTTTATTTGGAAACTACAAGTTTTTATAATTTGAAATAATTTAGAAAAAATCTTTTTTCTTCAATAGAAATGCAAAAAGACAGCTTAAATGTTTATAAGAGTTCATATCCCTAATACAGGGCCGGTCCAGCTATATGTGCATGATGTGCACTTGCACAGGGCGCCTAACGAATAGGGCGCCAATCGATTTGTAGTGAAGAACATGCAAATGCATTCGAAATTGGCTACTGTGTTACTGTGCACAAAAAAACTCTAACCTGAAAAAATCAACACAGTATACAATTTTTTTTTTTGTGTACCATGAGTGCCTAATGTGCAAATAAAAATTCAGCATAGAATAAAATCAACATAATATACAATAAATTATTGCATAATACATAATTTTGTTGGCATTGTAAGTTTTTTTGGGTTGATAGTATATAAAACACTCTTATTGCTCTTTATGATAACGATCTTATAAATAAACGATCTTATAAATCTTATAATTACTCTGCCTGTAACAGTAGCTTCCGGTATACGCAGTGTATCAAAATTGAAACTCATCAAAACTTACTTGCGAACGACTATGACACAAGATAGATTGGTGGATTTGTCAACTCTATCGATAGAAAAGGAATTAGTCGAAGCGTTAGAGTACGATGACATTATTGAAGAGTTTGCAAAATAAATTAAAAGCAAGAAAAGTTCAATTTGTTTAATGTTGCTGTTTATGGAGATTTGATTTGTATAAATATGTAAATAATTTTTTGTATAAATTTAATGAACTAAAAAATGTAAATATTTTTTTGGTATATGTATATTTATTTGAGGACTGGGCCTACTGAGGATACTTCGTAAAAAAAAAAACGCGTTAGTTAATCTACCCCAATGGTGACTTCGTTAAAAAAAGCGCGTTAGTTAATCTACCTCAATGGTGACGTGGAAATGAATTATACTATGATGTGGGAGCAATTTTCAAAATCAGCACAGGGCGCCGAATCAGCTTGAACCGGGCCTGCCCTAATATTATGTACCTTATGTATGTATATTATATTTATTGATTGTGTTAAAAGTAATTTTTATGTAGTACTTATGTATTATATAATAGTTTATATTATATATATATATTTTTTTTTTTCTTAATTTCAATTTCTTATTTTTCTGATTACCTCTTGAAAAAGAGAATAAATTGCTTTGTAATCTAACAAGTCCTCGTAACAACGTTCTTCACCTTCATTAACAGCATTTCTATAATCACCGAACAATAAAGGATCTCTTAAAACATAATCAGCCAGTAAAATATATTGTTCCATTTCATCTTCGTCATCATCATCATCGTTGGTTGAATCAGCAGCTGAAGCAATGAAATTAATAACATTTATAAAAAATGTTTCAATTCATTTTTAAATATATATAATAATATGAATATAATATATATTTATATTTTTCTCGTTATCACAGATTTTTTTTTTTCTGAATTCTTTTCTGTCTTCTTAATTTTACCGTCATAGTACAAAAAAAAAATTAAAAGAGAAACTTATTACCATTTTTATTATCAGTTTTTTTAGCTCCATGAACTGATACTGCTGAAAGAAGTTTTCTCTCAAATCCTTCATCTTCTTCAAATGATGGTGGAAACATTTCTCTCACTTCCCTTTCAATATGATTTCTCATCAAAATAATATCCTTAAAGGACAACATATTAAGAAGATAAATATTGAAATTCATCAAGAAAATAAAAAAAAAAAAATTATTTAACTTAATTGCTTCAGATTCATTAACTAAACTAAATTTATGTCACTTAAGAATAATGGAAAAATTTTAAAATAATGAAAATTTAATTAAACTTTTCTAACAATGAAAAAAAAATTCGAATTTTAATTCCGGCTGTTAAAAAATATGCTATATATAAAAAGACTAAAATTTTAAAATTTAGCAGACATAAAAAGTCCTTTCAAGGAAATTCTGAAGTCTAATGTTGGTAGAAGTAAAATTAAGTATAGTAAAAATAACAAAATTTTTGTATAAAATACAAGATTTAAAAAAAATATTCATAATTTACATATTTTTAAATAAAAACCTAAGAAATATGTATATCGATCCGTTTGTTGTACATCGATCCGTTTATTGAGAACAAGATTACATCAAAATATTGCTCGTTTAATAGTTTAAAATAATTAAATTTATGTTTTTCATTATCAAAATAAATATAGATTGAGAACGTTCATTGGAAATTACATAATCACAAAATGTATTAAAATAAAATTCCATTCTTTATAAATGTAAAAGTGAACGTCATATATATATATATAAAAATAACAATGAAAATTCTAAAAATAAAATTTGTATAAATAATATTGTTCAAACTTTCAAAATCAATAATGAAAATTTTCCATATTATGAAATTAAAAAAAAAAAAGAAAAGAAAAGGAAGTACGTATACAGAAAAAATATAAAAAAAAAAAATAAATTGATTGCAATTGATGAAAATCCATCAAATTAATTTTCTTTCTTCGGAAAATATTGTTAATTTACTTTTTTTTCTTGCTTTATTATTTGATTTATAAAATATGTTTTTTTTTTTTTTGGTAAACACTCCTTACATGTTCTGAAATCAATCGATCACATATAACTCTTGAGAATTCATTACGCCAAACTCTAACCAATTCACCAGCATCTTTGAAAAAATTTGGATGAATCAATAATAAACCAGCAAATATTCTTGATAGATCTTTTAAATTAAATATGTAATGGAATTTTGAAGGTGTTGGAGGTAAATCAACAATAACAATCTTAAAAAATAAAAGTAAAGAATTTTTTTTTTACTAAAGTATAGTCAGATTGAAATTTTCCTTATTTAATATCTGAGATTGTGATTCTTGCAACACAATAAACATAGAATTTGTTAACTATTGAAAAATAAAATTGAAAATAATCTCATTAATATACAAATCAACAATTTAGGTTATGAAAAAAATTAATCAAAAAATTAAAAATTAATTAAACCACAAACACTTGTAGTTCAGGTAGACAACTCAAGCATTTTACACAAATTTCAGTGGCAATCCAGAGGAATCAAACGACAATACAAGCAAATAGCTAAAAAAATGTTTTTACTTTTTCGTACAGTGTCGTCTGGCCTAGACCGCTATATACTTTTCATATTTTCATCGCAAAATTTATATTGAATTGCTTATGAATACAATTTCTAAATATCACAACAGCCTAATTTTCTTAAAAATCATTTTGACCCTGTTATTATGATTTTTTTATTATTTCATATGACCGATTTTCTTTTTTCTATAAGTAAGTATATAATAACTTGTTAAAAATGTCCCAGAAAATGATTAATACCTGCTATATCTGAACTTACATATATATTTTTCTTTTTATAAATATAAAAAAAAAATTGTCAACTTCAAAAATTCCAACAGAGAGTATGTTTATCTACATGACTTTAATAAAAAATTATATCATCTTGAAAATTTGATATTAGCACTAAAAGGACCTTTTCCAAAAAATTTCTTATCAGGATGAAAAATTTTTATTTATCATGTTTGATTAAATGTTTTATTGAATTTTTTATTCTATATTCTATTATTTATGTATGTATATATTGAATATTATATATAAAGGATATCATGAATGGAAATAAGGGATTTTTGGTTTTTCCATTGTGGAGATAAATTTAACTTAATCAATCATTTCACTCAGTGACAATAATTTTATATCTTATACAAACAATCTTGATGTTCTATTTTGTGTTATTTTAGATTATTAGCCTTCCCGAATATTATTATTTATATTATATTTATTTATAAAATAAGTATACCCTATAAAAATATTAAAAAAATTATGAGGCATACAGGATTTGTTATCACAAATTGTCCCATACTCTGGCACTGCTAGAATATTGTGATGCCTTGAAAAATTCGAAGTGAATGAAGAGATGAAAATCTTGCTTAATTGAAATGCATTTTTAAGTTTGTAATAGATAATTATGTATCTAAACTCAAAGATACATTCTTATTACTTAGTAAAAATTTATACAATAATGAGAAAAGTAATTGAGTGAGTAACGGTAGTGTTAATCGATTTTAATTTGTGTATTTATTTATACCTCCATAATTAGAAAATTTATCTAATCATTGAAATTCTTAAAATAGCAGAATTTAAGGATGTAAAGCGATGAACTCTTGTAGAACTTTTATTGCTTTTTTTTAAGTTTTCCGAAAGCATTTTTCAGTGACCCCAATATTTCAAATATGAATTTACATAATTTGAGGAAAAAGAAATGTTTAACCACTTCCAAAATCCAATCTTATTTCATTAATGCTCATAATGTTATCAGGATAACAAAAATAATTTTTAAAATAATAAAATTTTTGAATAAAAAGGCTCATTTTTTATAATAAAATGGTTGAAATTATATTAATTTAGCAGATTATTAATTATTTATTTTGTTGACATTGTAGCTTAAAGGTCAGTTTGATAAAGATCACCAATTTATCAATATGAAAAATAATACTTGCTTATTTAAAATAAAAATTAATGATAATTTAGTTTTAGATTTATAAAAATTTCAAAAAAAAAAATCATTTTAATTTATGTTACAAATTATTTAAAAAATTTTTATCGATTATTCAAATAAAATTATTATTATTTATTTTTATTTTTTTTTTTCAAATAACCTTTAAATAATTTAAAAAAAATAATTGTATATCAGTCATATTATATTTACTTACCTGAAATAAATTTAATGTTAATTGAACGATCATATTTGCAATTAAAAGTAATTTTGGTGGAAATATTTGTAAATGACCTTTAAATATTGACAAATAAATTAGTTTCAATGAATTTTCATTTGGAAATAACAAATGGTATGTTGAAAACATAGAAATGAAACGTGGATCTACTTCATTTCGACCACCACCTGCAACACCCATAGCCGCATAAAATGTTAAGTCTTTAATTTTCTTCCAACTCAAGTCCTTTCCTCTATCAAACAATCCACCTCTTTCGAACAGTAATTTTAATAAAGCTATTGGTTGTTGTGTTCCATAGCTTAATGAAAGTTATTTAAATATATGAAAATTAATTAATGAAATGGCTATTGTTAAAGTTTATAAGCACCAGACTTGAATAAATTGCTTGATCGACAAAAATACTATTCTATTACTACTTTTTCTTTTCAATGTATAAGAGTAATTTATTTCGTGTTCATGACGAAGGATATATTTACTGACCCAGAACGAAACAACGAAAAAAACAAATTTAACGTATCGAATGAGTTTCGATTAAGGAAACGAATATGAAGATGTTGGTCAGCCAACAGTTTTAACAATTATCAATAACAAAAATAACTTAATATGAGTTTTTCAAGTTTTTCAATTGAATGTTGTATATAAATTAATTTTTTACATAATTTATCTATATACATTTAAACTTACTCGTCTACTTGAGGCATATTCATGTCGTCAATAAAAACTGCTAACTTTTTTCCAATTGGTGGACCATAAGTGTCTTTAGTACGTTTCTCAATTGCTGCTTCAACTGTTCGTTGAACATCCATTGATGATGTTCTTGAAGAAAAATTTATATTCAAAATTACCTATTTAAAAAAAAAAAGAAAAAAAAAATAGATTAAAAATTTTCTATTGAACTTCAAAAGAACTTACAAAAGTAAATGGAAATCTATTTTTTTTTCTTAGAAATTAACATTGTTAAAATGTCAAAAGAAAAAAACCAATTTTTTTTCCCCTTTTTCATCACAAAAAATATTCTAGTTTTTTATAAAAAATATTTATTTAAAAAAAAAAAATTTTTCTAAAACTTTAATCTTTTTAAATTAAAATAAAATTAATTTATAAGTATGTACTTTGAAATTCTAAAAGTATTTAATGTAATAAGTAGTAAAAAAGCTTTGAATGGTGGTTGGTAGTAGCCTCAATGTCAAAAATTATTTTTATTTCTAGTATATATTCACTTGAAGACTCAACAACTAAAAATAAAAATTAGTCAAAAATTATTATTT
The DNA here is from genome assembly GCA_964007475.1 of Hybos culiciformis. NCBI lineage: Eukaryota > Metazoa > Arthropoda > Insecta > Diptera > Hybotidae > Hybos > Hybos culiciformis. The sequence goes on along the minus strand of OZ023273.1, from coordinate 31,542,875 downwards.
TTTTCAATTAATTGATCAAAAATATTATTTTAGTTTCAAAATTTTTATTTGATTTTGATCAAAGGAAATAATTAATAAAACTAAACGCAAAAAAGAAAAAAACTACAGGACTATTATTTAGAGTCGTGACAAGCACTGCTCAGAATTATTTATAACCTAAGGAATGTATTAGTGCTTCGCCCAATTGAGACGTTTGGCATGATTAAAAAAAACAAAGTTATTGTAATTTATACTTATTTTAGAAGCAAATTTATGGCTTTAAATAAAAATAAATTCTTGTTCTAAATTTTTTATTTTTAAATTTATTTGCAGCATTAGTTGATTTATTGAAGAACTACTTTTGTCAGCCCATATTGTGAAATATTTTTTCGATAATATTTTTTCTGTTTCGCAAAATCTTTACTAAACGCTTCAACTTTTTTTTTCTATTTTTAACAAACTCTGAATATTATTATATTTAAGTTATTTTTATGTAGAAGATTTCCAATTGATTTTAATTGATCTGTAAACTTCAAAGCTTTGAATAAAATACAAAATTTTCTTTTATAAAATTTTTTTTTCTTAATTTTGTTATTAAAAATGCATAATGGTTATTTTTTTTTTTTAGTTTATTTTGAACTCACGAAAGTATCCGGATTAAGTTTTCTTAAGTATGTTGATATAATTGCTGTCTTTGATGTCCCTGTTTCACCAACAAGAAGTGTCGGACGTCTTATCTAAAGAAATTAAAAAAAAAAAAAGTAGAAAAATAAATGAAAAAGAAATAGTATAATATGTATAATAAAACCAAACAAAATACCTTGTATATTATAAAGAAAATATAATTTTCCAGTGAAATAATCAAAAATAATATTTTTACTTCATATAATTTCATATACACAGGAAGGAAAAAGTATATTGTTGTAAGTATTATGCGGCTATGTGGTAATATTTAGTAAAAAATAATTAAAAATTTTCCTTTCTCTGTTAAAGCTTAAGCCTATGAACAAATTCACAAATAGAGAAAACAATATTATACTAATTATACTAATTTATGTTAAAAATAATGTCTTTTTATTTGACATTTTCAATAACAGAAATATGGTTTTTTTTCAGAAATTGAAAAATGTTTGGATTTTATAATTATTTCCTTAATTAAGTTTTAGAATTAAAAAATTATAAAATAAAATAGAATTTTCCTTCATAGTACAGTCATTTGGTAGTTTTACCTGGAAAGTAATGGCCAAAACGCGTGTTGGAGTAAACTTTGCGGCGCTCGTACGCCTTAACTATAGACTTTATGAAAAAAAAGGTAGATATATAAATTGAAGGTAATTGTCTCTAGTTTCATTGTACATAATGGTTTGTATCGCCAAAAAAAACTAATTTTAGGTGCCATTGTATTGCCAAAAAAAACTAATTTTAGGTGCCATTTTATCAATATGGCTGCGCGAGCGGATATAATACGAGGTCACAAAGTCGAAATTTGGAAAGAGCACATCAAAATCTATAAAATTACCAATTTTCAAAACTCCCGGAAAACTTTCCAGGTAACCACTATTTTTCAAACCATATGACTGTACTATCATTCACTATTAACAAAATTTGTATTAAAATTTTCTTGCATCTGATTTATGTGTATATTGTAGTATATGTTATAATAATTGTTTATATGTTATAATAATTGGACATTTCGATATTTTAATAATATTGCTAAAAATTTAACAGAAAATTGTTTCAATAAGTTTAAAAGTAATTCCTACAGTCAACCGTAGAGTTTGGCTTCAATTGGGTCTCTAATATTTTTTATTATGAAAATAAAATTATAAAAGATATTAAATGAAAAACTTTTCATTCAACTAGGTATTTTATTTTATGGCTAGTGTTTTAAAGATTATTGTTATACGAAAGTAAAATATTTTGTATTCACGGAACGGATGCACAAAATAGAAAAATGTCAGCAACAAAACAAAAAAACTTTTTCTTTTTTAATTTCAATTTCTTACCTGACTCATTAAAGTTAAAAGTTTATCTGTCTTCATTGTATCAACTGTTGGTACTAAAATTTCACTAAAGTTTTCATCACGATTGTGAACATATTTTGGCACAATCCATTCCCATGCTATCCAATTATTTGATGTTTTATCAAAAAAATATTCATATAGTGTACGTTTTGATGTTGGTATTTGCCCACCTGTTGCAGGTTTTTGTATAGAATCTTCCGCATATGCAAAACCAGATTGCCTCTTAACAAATTCATCGAAAACAACTACATCTTTTTCAATTAAACAAGCTCCAATCGAATTAATAACACACTAAATAGTACAAGAAAACAAAATAAAAAAAAAAAAAAACTATTTTATTGAGAAAAACCAAAAAAAAAAAAACAATATATGAAAATTTGATATTACGAGGTGGCGGCGATTGAAATAGAAAAATAATAATACCTATAATTGTGAATTTGTTAAAACAAATAATTATTACTATTATTGTGGAATTTGGGAACTAATGATTTTTGGTGTAGATCGATGATGCTGGGATACAACATTTGTTTGTTAAGCAAATTTTTTAATATTATGCAATATTTTTGTGGTTTCTATTCTCAATTATAATTGGAAATTTATTTTTTGGTACAAAATAGAAAATATTATTCTCTTGTTTTTAAAAATTTAAGAATTTTATCCAAGGTAGAGGACATCTCTAAATTAATAAAAAAGCGTTACATCTGTTGATGTAAATATAAATCTGGATTAACAATTCTTCTACAGTCATATTTAAATTACTATACTATTTAATTTTGATACGGATCTTTTAAAATTTCTATTGAGAGATTTTACAAAATGTTTTCTTCGATTTTGAGTTTGTTCTAATAACTCCACCATAAATAGATGCCAAGCTAAAAATATTGTGTGTGCATTCTGTTAATGTTTTGAAATTGAGTACATACAATGATTTGATTGTGCCACAGTAATTGCCAATTCCCATATAATGTACTTTTAAGAATAATTAAATATGTAAATATAATAATGTAAAAAAACACTCTCAAATGTGTAAAAAAATTTATTATTTCAGGAAACAATATTATCATAAATTTCAACAGCTTGTCCTAATCCTAATAATGTACGTACACTATAGGTTTCCAGAACTTGAATCAACTTATTATTATAATAAAAACATTAAAGAGCAGAAAAACATTTTTAGCGTTGATTTATTACCGATCAATATAAATTTTGTTATTATGTAAATGTTTTAATTTTGCGCATAAAAATACAATTTAGAATAATAAAAGTAAAAAACAATAATCCTTAATATTTTGTATTATGTTATTAAATTATTTTTATATTAAAAAGTTTCCTATAAAAAACAAAAAAAAAAAATTACCTCAATAAAACCACATTCAATGGCATCACGCTCATATACAATTTGCGTTGTTGTTGTTCCTTCAATAATATACAATGGAAACAGAGCATCGAACATATTACAAAATTGTATTACCATATTTAAATTACTTTGATAAATAACTGTCTTTAGAGGATTACCCTGTGTAGTGCCATCAACTCCTTCCAAAACAAAATCAATTGATGGTTCTATTAATTTTCCATAACATTCCTTTAAAGAAATATAGATATAAAAACTCAAAATATAATACAATAAAATAAAGAAAGAATGTCGTTAAAAAATGTATAAGTATATAAAATTAGTATAAAATATTAAAGTTAGAAGAGAGCTTTGAAATGTTTACACTTAAGAATCAGAAATTAACAGAAATGAAGATTAAACCTTAATATCTTATAAGTTTTTTACATTTTTCGATAATAACAGTATAAAAAAAAACATTCTACCATCCAACACAATGTCACTTGGCGGATTCAAAAAAGTGGAATCAGTGGGAAAATTTTTAAATTTCTCCGATGAGTGGTACGACTGATTATTATTTTTTTTTTGGACTGCTTGGTTTGAGAGCTGCGGCTATATGACTCAGAACACTTTATTTAAATTACGATTTTTTGGGATTTCAATATTTAACATTTAAGGTCGCGATCTACAAAAAAAGTTTAGTTGTTTAATTGAATAAAATTCTTGGTATTTCATAACATTTGTTGCGACTTAAAGAAATTTACAAAAAACAAATAACTCATATGTAACCGCGATATAGTCTTCTCCGTTTTATTGAAAAAATGTCGCAAAAGAAAATTTATTTTTGTATTCTAAAATGGGTAACTTTACCAGTACGATTTGATTTCTTGATTCACGATGATTGAATTGAATTAATAAATTTATTTTTTTTTTCATTTTATGTCTACTGCCATGTTTTTTTGGAAAATTATGTGCATGTAAATCAATTTTATTGAGATGATACATATTTTCTTTAAAATCAAAAAATATTCAAATTCTCAAAACAATTTTTTGGAATAAAATATAAAAAAATATATATTCTTTTTAGAAGCAAAAACCATAAAAATTTTGTAAAGCTCGTAATAGAAAAAATAAACAATAAAATGTAAATCAAGAAAATTAAAACAAATAAACGTAATTTATTATTACAAGAAGAGTTCAAAAACATTATTTTTTTATTTTCACAGTTTTTTTTGAGTGTTAATTTATGTACATATAAAATAAACATTACCTCTAAAGTTTCCAATTCACTCTGAGGTCTTGAATTTAACCAACGCATCCAATAAGGTTGGTAACTTAAATTTTTCGGATCAACATAAACCATTCCTGCTCTAGACACTGTTGCCGGTGAAGCATAATATAAATTACCAACCTAGAAAAAAAAAAAGATATCATTTTAGAAAATTTGTATTAAAATTTAGTAGGTAAATCATTTTTAAGTAATTTTATTTAAATTTATTAATTTATATCTTGTTTTGTACAATTTTAATTAAAATTTTTGTTTTGATTACCAAAGATAAATCAACGTCTCAATGGGAATTAATGCACAAAATTATGATGTAAGATGTAACTAAGATTTATTTTCAATATTTTTGCGGAAACCAACTTTTGACAACAAAGGTAGAATCATTTAGTTAAGTAGTGCATGCATATTTTTTCGAATTTTATTTCATTTAATTTAATAATCGTATATAATTGAACAAATTTTTTTGCATTGAAATCAGAAATTTCGTATTTTTAGAAATAACATATTATAGATATGGATCTACTTTTAACTACACAAGCCGCAACTATAAATTAACCTAAATATATCTAATAAATAAATTTCTCCCAGTGATATATGATTGTTGTCTACATTCAAAACACCATTGGTTTTAAAATCAATGATATTTTTAGAATTTTTATTCAATTGAGACATTGAACTCTGATAAATTAATATTCTGTTTGTTCTATGCTATCATTCTATTTCAGACTATCAAATGTATACAGAAAATGTACATCTACTGACACACTATATATTATACTGAAATAGAAAATTACCTAAAAAAATGCAAAAAGAAATAATAAACAAAAAAAACTTACTATAAAACTTTGTTTATATTGATTTCTATTGGTAAAGTTTTCTACAAAGATTGATTACTGTCTCAGAATTCTCATGTGAAAAGCAAAATTTAATAGTCATTTGGTAGATGAACTACCGCAGAATGTATTATTGGTATATTAATGTAATCATCTGTATTTATCTCGAAAATTTAGTTTTGTGTGCACGAAAAAAAAAAAAAGAAAAATAAATATGGGAAAACTGAAAAAATGAAAAAAAGAATCCCTAATGCATACGAAACATAGTGAAGAACTTAATAAATCTCATTTTTCAATCTAAAAATCAAAAAAGAACTTTCTATATTTTTTTTTGGAGGAAATGTACACACTACTCTTCTTTCTTTTTAAAACAATAAAATCGTATTTCTGTATTACAACTTTTATTTACTAAATGACATAAAATACCAATAATTTTATTTTAAACAAAATCAAAATATCGGTTTAATTAAAGGATTGAAATGTTTGTTATAAAATATATAACTGATACTACTACAATTTCTTTGAGTTGCACAGTAAAAAAATGTTTTCAGCCCCTAATGTGTAAAATGTGTTGCATTAGATTTGTAGATTACATAGTATATATGTACTATATAAATATAACATATGTACAGTTTGTCAATAATTATTTCAAACTCATTATGCACCGTAAAAACAAAATATACCTCAAATAAAAGGGCACAATAACTTTCCACTCTTATTCGTTCACCATTTGCCAATGTCAACAGTTTATTATCATCCATAACGGAATTCATATTTTCAATCCATAAAGCATCAACATCACCATCAAAGCAAACATAACGTCTTTCCTGTAATAAGTTAGAAATAAATAGTGTGTATATATATTATATACACATATATTATATACAAACAAAATTTCAATATTTTTTTATGATGAAAACATTTTGAAAATTATTTAGATAGTATGTTTGGAATATAAAAGAAACTAGATAGGTATATTATTTTACGTACATTAAGCTGAGAAATTGATTTCGTTGCAAAGCTAACAAAAATTTTTGGATTTTATGTTTTTTTTTATGCTTTTCATGTTTTACATAATAATGCAATAATTCCTAACTAAAAGTTTAAAATTTATCAACAGCATTGACCAGCGATTCGAAAAGTTTTAATAGTTTCTCATTGGTGGAAAATAGATTTGTTAGCCACTGAGCGTTCCACAGCGATAAACTGCTTTTACAGTATGTTTACTGAAAATAAATATTCTATTTTCGCAATTTTTGATAAGTGAAAAAATAATTTTCGCTCTTCACCAACAAAGATTTTTCTAATTGGAATTATGACCGTAGTGAAAAAGACAGCACAGTTGGTTATTGAGATTAAAAAACAGAATAACTAAAAAAAATTTAATAAAAAATGACGAACCTTCTTGTATAATGAAAAAATATTGAAACTGAAAAAAATGTTTTTCTTTGAAAAAGGAAGCGAATAAATGTATTTTTAATTAACTAATATTACAATTATTTTTTACATTTAAAAAAAAATTTAAGCTTAATGAATGCATGAAAAACTTTTCCATTCTTTTTTTTTCATATGACTACCTGATTACACAATTATGTAAAAGTTTTAAAATATAACCTTATTTATGTATATTCATTATATATAATTTTACATAACTGGAAATGTGTATCAGAAAAATAGAAAAAATATCTAATCTTGTTCATTTATGAGAATTTTTATTATATTTTTAATTCATTGCTAACCTCTCTTTCGGTAGGCTTATTCATTTCTCGAAATATGTTTGAAAATAAACCATCAACCCAATCTCTTGTAGCTGGATCCAAACATCCATACAATTCAATTACAGAGCATGCCTAAAAATAATTTTTTTTTTAATAAAATAAGTATTAAAAATATTAAAAGGTTAAAATGTTATTTCGGTTTGAAATTAAATTTAGAAAATTTCTAAAAACAAATTTTCTATATATATATATTTTTTTTTTTCAAAAGTATGCACTTAAAGAACATTTTTTTTTTTTTTTTTTTTCATAGTATATTTCTGAAATATAATTTAGATATTTCACATCACATATGCTTAAAATTTCATCCAACTAATGCTATTGTAGCAAAACTTAAACTATTTCATTAAATTTAACTGTCATAATAACAATAATAGTATATGCTATTAAAACATTTTAAACTTAAATCGTTAAGAGTCTTGGTTACATAAATATACATTAGGTACATATGTATAACATAGAGCTTAATTCAAAAGAAATGAAGATGTGGGTTTCTTCTTTCAAAGCATTATTTCGGTTCATTGATTTTTATTATTTAGAACAAATTAAAGGAAATATATTTTTTACCTTAGATATTTTTATTTTGAAATAATAAAAGCTTTGTGGTATATCTATTAAGTTTTTCACATAAAAAAAAATTAATAATACAATTTGATTTGTAAAGAATCTATCTTTCAGATTAAAAAAAAAAAGACCTTTAGAAAAGTTTTTTCTTAGACCAACATTAATAGTGCATCGGTTGGAAATAATTGTAGAAGATAAGAAAAAAAAAAAGGATTTAAAAGCATATAAAAAAGATTGTGTATACATGAATATTTATAAAATAATAGAGTTACAGGGCTGTTAAGCACTTTTTCTTTTTTACTCTTTTTTACTGATTAAGATATTTGTTAACATTTCTAATAATAGACCCACGTATATATAGCGATTTATTTTTATTTTTTTGCTAAAATCAAAGATGCTATTCTTTTCTTTTTTTTTTAAAAAGATGAGGCTGTGAAAAATTAAGTTTATAAAGTTAAATGTGTAGGATGCCGAATTCTTCTTAAATAAATGTTCAAAGAAAACTATTTTTTATTAATTTATTAATTTTGAGGTTTCAACCTTCTTTTCTCAAATCTTTACATGGAATGAATAATCTGACACTTAACCTAAATTTCCTTTATTTACAAAAGTCATTCTGTCTCTTTTTTACAACGATAATATTGACAGCATAGTAAGTGAAGACTTCAGACCGTTCATGACTCGTTTCTAATAATACAACCTACTTTTTGATTCTCTTACAAATGCAAAAATTATTATCAGTTTTATAATCTAATGAACGCTTTGAAAACTAATAGTTTCTTTGCTTTGTTTGGTTTTAGGTCACATATATCATTATTTGGCATCATTACATTTTTTTTTTCAGATTTTCAGATTTCCAGCGCGATAGCCGTACATATATGTTTTGCAAATTTTACTAAAATGTTCAAAGTAAAGAATTTTCTAACGCAAGAAAAAAGTTTATGATAATAAGTCTGTGTTCTAGCTTATATCTCCTCACTCTACACTACTAGCAATAAATATTATTTCAAAATATAAATAATACGATTCACAGTTTTACGGCAAAAAATGTTGCTTCAATAAATCTAAAATTAAAAAATTAATAACTACAAATACTTTGAAATTTTATTTCATGGTAAACATCATGCAATTAAAAATCCTTATACTCCTCGTTTCTTTGTGTCTACCAAAAAATTGTTATTAATTTAGCAATAAAGTCATTATGTATATTTTCATAGTAGTAAAAGCTCTATATTTTTATAACAAAATTTATAATAATATTATAAAAGCAAAAGACAATAGACTTTACTATGTTTTTGAACACAAAAAGACGGAAACACTTTTTTTTAGAAGATGTAATAACTTTTTTATCACAATAATTTCTTGTGAAACAAAAGAAATATTCTTGAATGTTTTTTTTGTAAATATATTGTTTTTTTGTAATTTCTAAATTTATAATAGCAATTACAACAATAATAATAATAAATACCTTTGGGTTAAGTGTTGTACACTTAGTTGGTAATCCTAAATGAATCTGTGCTTTAATTAATGTATTTATAACAACAGTTTTTCCTCCACCTGTTGGCCCAACAAGCATAGTTGAATGTCGGGTCATCATTGTTTCATACATTTGAACAACTTTATCTTCCTGAATTTAAAATTAAAATAAATATAAATTATTATTAAAAAAAAAGTGTTTTTAATAAATCGAACTAGGTAATTAAAATTAATAAAATCGCTTGATTGATATAAGTTCTGCTTTTAAATTATAATGCGAGATATTATTAGTAATAAAAAAGAAAATTAATTTAAGAAGAAATAATAAAATCTAATCCATAATTCACACTTTGTCTTTATAAATATAATTCCATATAATATCTTTAATTTTTTTTTTGCAACTAGAAATAATTTACATTGTGTAAAACATTGTTGATTATATATGATGTAATTTCATTCTTATTCGTCATTAATTGGTTGAAAATTTTTAAAAGCATGTCAAAACCAACTTTTCACAGATTACATTTTTTTAATAGAATGAAAAGAAAAATCTTTTTGATTTCTTTTTAGTGTAAATTAAAATAATGTTTCGTGAATTAAAGCATGAAAGCATCAAAAATGAGCTTGTTTATGATCAAATATTAAATTAATGTAATATGTATATTAAAATATAGTTAATTATTGTGAACTGGATTTGATCTGTCTAAATACCACTTGAATTGAATCAATTGTCATTTTTATTTTATTTATTTATTCATTTAATTTATCAAAAAATACAAAGCCTTACTGATTCTGAACTTAAAATGATTTTGATTGAATTATGGCATGATGAAACTAGAAATTGAATATAAAACAAGCGCAACAGTAGAAAAAATACTCTTACCTGGTCTGATAACAAAATATATCCATCAGTTTCGAGAACATGTCTAACTGCCGCATTAAAATCAGGATAACCAATTCGAGGGCAATCAATTCCAGGAAATAAATCCTAAATTTTACATATCGTTTAGTAATAGTATTTTTTTTACAGCTCAGAGCTATTTATTTGTAGGTATGGATTATACAAGTACGATACATTAAATGACAAAATATTTCAAATACTTAAATAGAAATCAGAGCTTCGCTTTATAAGAAAATAGTATAATAATCTTCTTACAGATAACGTTATAAAATACTGATAGATTAATTTATAAAATAAAACTTATTCTATGAATTACTATAATTTCTTGTTCTATGTAACATTAAAAAATTTTTCTTAAGTAAATACAAAAAAAAAAACTATCATTAAGTACAAACAAATAATCTTTGCACCACATTGCTAAAACTTAAATGCATAATTTTCAAACACAAAATTTTCTCTAAATTAAATATACCCTATATTCATATAAGTTTAATAAATATACACTGCACACACATATTTACCTTTATAAGACCTAAAAATAATGGTACATCTTCAAAGACAAACTTTGGAAAGTTCATGTCACGTAATACTCGCATTAGTACAACATTTTCAGGTAAATCACCTGATAGTTTTTTCATTACACCAGCCATTCGTAATACTGAATTTAAAGAACGCAAACCCCAATCATAATGACATTGTTTAGAAAGTTGTTCTTGTGCTAATTTATATAAAACTGTCATCTTTTTAGCTAAAACCTGAAAGATTATAAAAAAAAAAAAATTATTAATTTCAAAATAAGTATAAGTAAATACATATTATGTATAATATAGAGTTCATATAGATATAATTTAATGCTGATGAAACTTTTTCCTATATAGTTTTTAAATATAAAAATTAAAAAATAAATTTTTATTTTTTATTTACCAGGCAGCAATGAAACTTTAATTTTATAAAAGTATTTTAAGTTTTAATATTTCCGAAATAAGAACATAACAAGAAAACGTAGGTAATATTGTATATAGCCATACAAATTTCACATACTTAAAATATAACGTTAAGAATTAATCAGAAAACTGAACAGTTGAGTTAAGGTCGTATTGTTTAAAGTATTAACTTGTCAAACGCATATTTTATTTGATTAGGTATAGTTAGATATAAATTTTTTCATAACTCATAAACATACTTGAAGCGGTTTCTTGGATTTTATTTCAATAATGTAACCTATTTCAATTTGCAAAATCGCTCGCATTATAAAATTAAATGAAAGATTCAATGAAAAATTTAAAATTATATTGTTTGAATTGAAAAGAAAAACTCATCAACTTAATGTAATTTTGGAACAAATATGTAAATCTGAAATTTAGTGAAATTTAAGCTAATTATAAGTCGGTTTGTTTTTACTTTTACTTTTACTCATTCTACCGAAATCAAATTCGAATTTTCTCTCCTGTGTACTGACGAGTTTTTCTTGTTGTATTATACATATTTATTAAATGCCTTAATAAATTTACATAATACTTTTATGAGGTTGTGTATATTTATGAAAAATAACTATTTAATGAATTTATCTGGGCATGAAATCTTGTTTAAAGTATATAATATAAGTTTAACAGAGGATGTTATAATTTTTCTTTAAGACTGTTGATATAGAAATTTTGTTCATTTAGAAGAAATAGATTACATAAAATACATATCTATTATTTCATTTGACAGTGATTTAGTCTTTTTCAGGTAGACTTTAGTACATAAAAGAACAAAATTTCAATAAATACAATAAAGCGTAATCTGAATTTTAGAGAATAAAACATTCAAGCTAATTCAACAGAAAATTTGTCGAAAAAGTGATATTTTTATGACTATTTAAATATTTCGATGTCTCAATTAATTTTAGTTTGGGCAATTGAATTTGATTAAATAATATTATTTAATTTACTTTAGCTGTCAAAAAACCATCAGAAAACAAAGAAATTAAACATATTAGTTCCAAGTCCGGTTTAATACATGTTACTGGTCGGAAAAGAGCTTTTACTGATTCTGGTAATTCTGTACGACCAGCGTAGCCAGGATTCATTGTTATAAATACACCAACTTTTGGATCCAGCGAAATTTCATTCCCTTCAAACTGAAAAAAAAAATCATAAAATTTTTTTTTTATGTTTCATTCTATTGATTAAATTAAAAAAATATGTCTCTTCTTAAATTTAATACTGAGACCTTAAAAAACACGTTTTCTACATTCAACTATTCATCTGAATTTATAGTTTTTATTTATTTATTTAGATCCAGAAGTAAAAAAAAAATTAAAGAGTTCTGCATTACCGACAAAGTTTTAAAACTTAATATACTATTCGTTAGATATCAAAGAAGTTTTCTGCTTCAAGCGAGTAACTCAACAATCTGTTAAAAAAAAATTTAGCTTGGTAAGAAAAATTGGATAAGAAAAATTGGAGGGAATTTAAAAATTAACTAATCCAGCAGAATTCATATCAATAAAACTATATTTAACAGATTTCAATTAAAAAAGTTTTACGTTATCATCGTTTATTTGTTTTGTAAAGACAAATAACCAATTACTGTGTGTGGTATTAATATTTCAGAGAATTATCATTTTATATGGTTTTATTTTACACATATAGATTTTCTATCTGAACTAAAAATAAATTGCAAATTATTTGATTTTCACGAACCAGGATAAAATCTATATTGATTTGCATTTACTTTTTGGAATGATTGTTTTTTTTTTGTTGGCAATAATAGTTGAAAATGGAATTTCTATATTCATCTATTTTTTAGATATTTAAAAAATTATTGAAAAATTATTTTATATTAAGTACATCTCTAAAATAATATTTAATTTGATTGTTTAGGGAGAAAAAAAAATTCACAAGATATTAAAGATTGTTTTTATTGGTGAAAGTTCTTCCTAGATTAAGGTATGAATATACCTCGTAAGATAAGTATTTATTTTTGACCTAATTACTAAATACAAGAAGAGATAATTTGAGAACATTACCACAAATCGTTTTAAATGTCGCATCAAAGCACTTCGAATTGTTTGTAATTGAGTCGATATAACACTCAAAACTGATATATCAATTCGATTGAATTCATCGAAACAACCCCAAGCTCCACATTGGACTAAACCTGCTAATATGGTACCAACGGCTCGATAATCCATTCCTTCGCCACAATTAGTCACAATACATAATAATGCCATTGCTTTTGCAAGATCCTTACAAGTTTCTGTTTTACCAGTTCCAGCTGGACCAGCTGGAGCACCACCCATATGCATTAACAGGGCTTGTGTAATAGTCAGGTAGATTCGATCTGTTAATGGCGTAATTACAAGTCTACCATTTAGACCCATATATTCGTAACCGTATTCAAATCTTCCTGTACACTGAACCACATATAAATCATCGAATTGTTTTAGCCAGTAAAATCGTAATTGACTTTCCCAACCAAATTCTTGTGCGTCAAGTATATTATCACGTACAAAATTTTCAATAATATCTCGAGCATGTACATCAATAGTTGTTATTGTTTTAAATTTGAGGCGGTCGTTTCGGGCTAAGTTTGACCGTACAGTAATAACTAAATCTTCAATTTGTTTATTTTGTACTTCTAAGAATTGTTTCATTGCTCGCTTGTTGCCTTTTTTAGCTTTTTCAAAAACTTCTTCAACTTCAGCCGTCCACCAAACTTGGCTGGCTGCCAAGCATACCATTCCTTGATATAAGAGGATCCAATCTGGTCTGTTGATGTACGGAAAAAAAGTATTTTTTTATGCATTGTGGTGTGGTTGTGCGATATTATCGTGATACATAATTGTTATGTAAGTTTAGGCAAAATCGTTTGAGGATGAAAGTTTATGAAAAACCGAATATATACTCTCTAAATAAATTTTGGCTAGATTGTGGGTAAAAAAACTAGATTGAGCAACTAGATTGTGAGCAACTAGGATCTAGTTGGAAATCTAGCTTCCAAAATTTACCCAGATTCTAGTTAAAATGCGAAACTAGATTCCTAGTGGAATTCTAGTTACCAAGGCTAGATCTTCCAGTTTTTTAACTAGAATCTAGTGACTTTTTTCTAAAAAAAAAAATTAAAATTTATTGTAATATTTTTTTTTATTTAATACAATTTCTTTATTAGATTTGTTGTAATTAAATTCTAATTTAATTTCTTACGCCTTCTTCCGGATTCGAACCTGGGTCTTTAACATTGCAATTCGCCAACACTACCACTCAGCTACGGTATTGAAATTTAAAATGTACATAAAATAGAAAATATAAATTTGGTATACACATTTTCTTTGTGGTGTGTTATTTATTTGCTATTCTAAGGACGCAGGTTCAAATCCCGAAGACATCAAAAAAAATCTGGTATCAATAATTGAAATCTAGCAAGGCGAAATAGATGATAATTGCGGAAACTAGATTTTAATAATTTTTCAAATTTGTCTAAAACTATTTTAAAACTATATTCTAGTTTTAAATTTTCAATATTGTAATCTAGTTTACCAAAATAACTGGAATATTAATGATCTGAAATGGAATCTATGTTCGGTAAATAATTTGTAAAATTTTACCTAGAAATCTAGCTTTTGAGAACTAGATTTTTGCGTGAACTAGCTTCTGAAACTATAAAACTATTTTCAATAATTGAATTTCCCAGTAAAAATCGTTTAACTAGATCAAAGCTAGGGATTCTAGCCAAAATTTATTTAGAGAGTATGTAGGTACTGAGAACTAACTTTCTTGCTGATGCGTCTATATAGAAAGTATTAGTTTTCTTTAATATTTCATTCCTTATATGACATTTCTATAACGAACATAACTTGTCTATACCCATGTCGAAAAATAAGCTAAACCTTATAAATTTTCTTTGTTTTAAATGTTTTTTTTTTTTTGTTTATCAATGATTTAATTTAATATTATTGACAGTTTAAGTCAAAAAAAATTATTGTTTTTTTTAAATATTCTAAGAAGATATTGAAACAATGGTCTCAAAAAGATTGTGATTTCTTTTTATGAAAATGCTGTATACGCTTGTCTATACAAAAATCAAATAAAACAAATCATTTTTGACTCTTCCCAACATTTTGATATTTTTCTTTTCTGCCAAAAACTGTATCTTTTCTTTATGCAAAAAATACAAATTCAAAAAAAAACCAACCAAAATTAACATAATACTTAAGATAAAAAATATATATAAAAAATTATTAAAATTCTTACAGAAAATTTTGCATAAATTTAATTTATTAAAGCCTGCAACCACATTCCAAAGAATTTTCAATATAAATTTTCTTACAAGAAATATATAGAAAAAAATAACAACAACAATTTTTTACTTTGTCTTTAAGAAATCAATTTTAATATAAATAAAAAAATATCTTAAGAGCAAAAAAAAAAACAAAAAAAAAAAAATCAAAATTAAAATTTTCATTATCTTAAAATCAAAATATTCTTTAATGAACCATAAAAATGATTACAGTCAATTTTTTTTTTTCGTTTTAGCTTTTGTAAAACAAATGCGCAAGAAAAGGAAAATAAAGAGAAGAAAAAATAAAAAATAAAAATTACTAAAAAATAATTTACCGTGATCTTTCCCTATTTTTTCCATAATCATAAATAGCTTTTTTTGAAACATATCGATTTGCTTTACGCATTTCCCATAGAACTTTATTCATCCAATCCTCTACTCTTCCTGTTGCTTTAACTGAAATTTTATTGAAAAAATAAAATAAAATAAAAAAAAAAATTCTGAATAATAGTAATAAATAAAAATATTAAAAAAAAAAAATTTAATGGGGAATCAAAAAAAATTCGAAGCTGTCTCAGGCAGCGTGGGCAATAGATTCATGCGTATATGATAATGTCATGAAAATCTACTTTAAACATTTTTTTGAACCATTTTTAATTAATTCCACTTAAAGATGTAGTGGAGTGCAATAGGTCTAATTATATTGTTGCTATATATTATATTGTGTATATACATTTTTATTCATTGCTATGAAATTGTTAATATCTATTGTGACTCTAGTCTTTTAAACTTCTTTTTTCCATTTTTTAAGTATCATATTCAATAAATACAGTATAGATCTTTTGATTAAACAGACGGCTGAAATTTGTTTTCGATTTCAAATTAATTTAGGTTAATAAGGTTAGGTTAGGGCCGGGAATGCTCAGATCCCCTGCTTGATTAGTTTTTTCAATCCTATCGAGCCATTCCCTTTTTTATAAAGGCTACATGACATAACATGTTGGTGACTTGAAGCATTAAAGTTAAAAATAATGTGAAGCAGGCATTGCATAATAACGAAATTCAAATAGTATATTCAGTCCACAATTTCTTTATCTTAACGATAAATTTGAGCACAACAGAAATTTCTTTGCATACATATTTGTGGTTTATTGAGTTTGTTTGAAGTCCATTGAACTAAAATAAGGCGTATATTATACATTATTTGTATAAAACAAAAATCCATAAACATAAACAAAAATCAAAAAATTTAATATCGTTTTAGAAAAATATTTTTTTTTTCCTGTTCATTTCCTCCCATTCAATTAAATATATTTCAAAAATATACACATATAGAGAAAAAAAATAGTAATTCTTTGTAGAAAAAAAATTTATATATATAAAAAAGAATCCTCAAAATATTTTTATGTAAATATGAAAAATTGTTTTCCTTTTTAATTCAATCTAACAAAAAAAAAAAAAAAAGAAAAAGGAAAAAGGAAAAAAAATATTTTTTTTTTGTTATTTTGTTGCTCTTGTCAACATACCAACTTTTCTGAATTCCATAAGTTCCCCCTCACTCGATACCATGGCCGTAACAACCATCAAATCGGCTGCTTCCTTAGAAAATTTCAATGATTTTAAATTATCGTACATCTTAAAAAAAAAAAAAAATAAATAAATAAAAATGAATCTTTATAAATAAAAATAAATAAACAGTTTTCTCTCATAAACAAATTAAAAGAAAATACACATTACGATAAAGCAAAATATAAAAAAAAAATATAATATTATGAAGTTGACAAACTTTTTGGTTAAAAAAAAATTTATGTATTTTTAAGAAATTTAATTTATTTAAATCTTATATTCATTAGACCAGTGGTTCTTAACCTTTTTAGCTACCGGCACCCCTAAAATTTTCAAACAATATTCTCGCACCCCTTACCAGAAATTATTGACTTATATAAATTAAAAAACAAACATTATGCAAAACATATTTTTTATACTAAATTAAATTTTTTAATAAAACACTAAAAAAATATTAAACTTCTATCTATTATTGCTATATTTTAGCTTACCTTTTGAATTTGACTTTAATGTACCAAATTATATTCTAATAATTAGAATATAAATATTCAACTAAACTTGTAAAATTAACTTGTATTAATTGTTTTATTATTAATATTTAACTTTTAATATTCAACACAAAAATTCAAACTTGTAATAATCAACACTAAAATTCAATTATTTTTAAATCTTTATTCAATGTAATGTTCGAATCAGTATTTATATTTCTAAGAATAATCGCAACAATCAACTAAAATTTCGAGGAAATATAAAAATCACTATAGAAACGCATTTGAATTTTTGTAATTGTAGAAAAAATACAAAAATTAATTTGTTTCTATGGTTTATAATTTACAAACATATTTAAAAAATGTTTTGTGAATAAAAAATTTACTAACCAAAATGAATTTTTAAGATTAGTTTTTTATTTTGCTAGCTACACGTGAATTTGGAAAATTACAATTTCGCACCCCCAAATATTCAAGCTCGCACCCCTAAGGGGTGCGTGCACCACCGGTTAAGAACCACTGCATTAGACCCTAAATCAATAGGAAATTCCCGATTTTTTTGAAAAATTGGGTTTTGTTGAATAAAAAAATTTAAAATTAGGATAATTTATTTTTTTGACTCAACACTTCATAGTTAATTTAGTCCAGAAAATTATAATTTCATTTAAATGTTAAACTGAAATTGTATTCGAACAAAATTTAATATATTTTAATATAATATAATGAACTAAAAATTGTGCAAAAGAACCAAAAACCTTTATAATATGATCTTGAACTCCAAGTGGACTTGAACTTCCCAATATTGATAATAATTCATCAGTTGAAATAAAATAGAATCTTGAGAAAACTCGACGTTTTGTGTCTAAATATTCATTTAGGGATTTTTGGCAATTATCTAAACCATTATTTAAACCTTGAAATTCTGCTAAACGACCACTAATAGTGCATATGGGTATAATAACAGGATTCTTAGAACATTCCACCATTATCTGTAAATAAAATTTCAAAATAAATATAAAATAAATTTATTGATATTGTGTTCCAATATTAAAATATTGTAATTACATAATTTTATATTTTCAAAATTGCTCAGGACAGATAAGCACATAATTATGTATATTGAGTACATTTTATACCTCCTATACAATGTAAGTTTGAATATAATTTATTTTTATTTTTTTTAGCTAATAATTTTTCTTGAAAACTATTTTTTGAAAATTTGTATATTATTGAAATTGTGCAATACGTATTCACACAATAATTAAAAAAAAAATTGTTTTTAATATGACAATAATTTCTAATAAAAAAAAAACATAAATAATAAAAATAATTTTTGTCCTCTTCTAAATATAATAAGAATAGAATTTGTAACATTTTTCATTTTATGCCTAAATTTTCTTTTTTTTTAATAAGAAACTAAATTAAATTTATTTTAAGAATTTTTTTAATAAAAATATTGACTTACTCTTCGATAAATTTTATCAATATCATCAAATTTTCTTGCCTCTTCCGGTAATTGTGTCCTTATATCACCACCAATAAATATTCCTTCCAAGTAAATCCATTTACGTTGAACTGTTATCCACTCATCAATTACTTCATATACTAAAGCTAAATTACGTTCCCATTTTTGAACAACTTCCAAAAATGGTCCAATAAATCTTAAAATGAAATTAAAAATAGAATAGAAAAATAAAAAAAAAAACGAAATGATATTAATATCATTGAAAAGGAAATTGAAGTCAAATTATATAAATAAAAATAAAAAATGGAATAAGAATAAGGAATAATAATAAGTATATATAGAATATATATTGGCAAATAAAATATATTTATATATTACTAGATGAAAATTGGAAAATTCTTAATTGTATGTACATTTTAAAAAGTGTAAATAAAAATTACATTAAACAAGAATATTAGATGGACCAAAAATAAAATAAATCATTATAAACGTACCCTGTATATATCTGTTAATTTTATTTTATTTTATTTTATTTAAAAAAGATTTTTTTTTTTTTTCAATTGAGGAATTCTTTACATTTGTTGATGCTATCGTAACGGATAGTATTATTATTAAATATCTATAATTGATTGAATTAAGATAAAATATTTTTTAGATAACGATAAATCACTGTAACTTTTTAATTCAAGTATTACTCTGTCTTCGTTGCTAAAAATTAGATAGTTTCTCTAGTTAAGGATTAATTTTCTATATATTTCGGTCTCAAATATTTCAAAACATAAGAATTTAGAATAGTTAAACTAGGGAACTAACTAATGCAATCGACTCGACATCATTGAATATGTCTATACTTCGGTACTATTTATTGTGGCTCTAATTTAGATAAATTTTTTTATTTATTTATTATTATTTAGATTAAATTTTAATACTAAACTGATTTTCCATATTTTTTGGTTAAGTAAGACTTTTTTAATAAGAAAAGAATTTTTAATATTAGGAAATAAAAAATTATACTTCACAAACAAAATTTCTTTAAGAAAATGTTTTCTTAGTTTTTAAATTAACTTTTTTCATGAACAAAATATGAACTTTTTATCAAAATGTGAAAATAAAGCAAATGATGATAAAAAAAAATTTACTTAATGGCAATAGTTCAAAAGAAGGATTAAAAAAAGTTTTTAAAGTTTCAAACTTTTTTTTTTTTAACAACTTACGGTGATGCACTCATTGATTGTAAATTCATTGAATTATCTTCAACTATTTGAATTATTTCGTCAACAGCGCCTAAAGTAAAACCGCGATCTTCGGTTCCTTTAGTATGTTTGTGAACTTTGAATGACATTGCCACCCAAACTTCCTCGATTTCTCTAACGCTTTTTTCGATTCCAAGTTCTTTAATGGCATTGTTAAGAATTTGTTCAACAATTTCCTAAACAAGAAAGAAATGGATTTGTATTTGAGGTTTTATGTTTATTTTAAATACCTGATATTTATGTAATTCCATTCCAAACATATTATCTAGTGTAAAACGATTTGGTGCCATATTAAATGTTTGACCTGTTTTTTCCATGAGCTGTAACCAATGACGTTCTCTTAATGCTTCATGCTTTAAGCTAGCCATTAATGGAACAGAATTTTTAAATTGTTTCATTTGTAATTCTAATGTTTGTCCAACTGTCAGTGTCCGAATCTTAATATAAATTATAAAAATTATTTTTAATTATGATTACAAGTTGAAGAGTATTTAAATAACTCTTATAGATGTTTATATTTATTTAAAGTTTAAAGAGCTGAAAATTAATGAATATTTTGTAATTGAAACAAAATAAATTATTTCATAAACCTCTCTAAAGAAATGAAATAAAAGTGGTGATAAAAAATAGAACATAACATGAAGCAATATAATAAAATTTGGAAATTTGGAAATTAAAAAATTAAAAATAAAATATCCACTAAAAGTGTAGAAACATTTTATCTCAAGTTTTTAGTTATATAAGAAATGTTTAAAATTATACATTTGTTAATTTTGAAAATTACAATTTGATGACATTGCATCAAACCATATACAAAATAAATTTTTGTCTACGAAACTACAATTATTTGAATTCATTTAACCTTGTGCTTATTCATGGAAAATTTTCATGTTTATTAATTAATAGAAAATAGTTCGGAAATCTGAAAAATTTGATTGAAGTTAAAGCAGACGAAGAGTGAATTTTATTTTGTCGTCATTATACCGAAATTTTTCTGAACAGCTTATTTATGTTTAAATTTAAATTTCGTGTTTAACAAAAATTTTCAAATATTTTTTTTTGGTAGTCATAACACTTCAATTTTTATGTTAGTGCTGATTTTATAAATTTAATTTTCAAGTGTTAATTTCTCTATTAAGTGAAATATAAATTTATCCATAAAATAAACAATAATAAGTTAAAAGCAATTAGGAGGAAAACTTTATTAATTACATTTAAATTAAACGAATTTGAAGAATTTAAATAATATTAAGCTAAATTTTTCAATGGTATGAAAAAAAAAATAAAAATAAAAATAAAGAAAAATTATATGAAGTGGTTGAAGGTTTTTTTTTTTAAATAAAATTGTCGGACATAAATTATTTTGGTGTTAAGTAGGTACAAAGAAAATATAAAATAAATTTTAAGTATCGAAATTTTTCATAAAAACACAATTTTACCAAACATGTTTTTGTTTAAACATTAAGTTCTTTAACAGAAAATCTAAAAATCCAACATTAGCTTCATTTTAATCCAAAATAATTCAAATTTGTAACTTTTGAGTATAGAATTTTAAAAATTTTTTTTATAAAAATAAATTTTGTATTTTCAATTTTAGATGCAATTCCTTTCTATTGTAGTGGTTCATTTATTTATTTTACAGTTCATTTTATTAATTCTAAGTTTTAATCATGTTTACATTTTAATAATTGTTAGAATATTTATATTAATTTTAGTTCAGTTAAAAATATAGTTTCTGAGAAAAGAGATTCAAAAATTTGATTTATAAAATTAAAAAAAAAAAATTAAATTAATAAAATTTGATTTATAAAAATAAAATAAAATAATGGTTATTATTTATAATAAAAATAACATTGAACCATTATACTATGTTTTAAGTTCTTCCAGTATATTGAATATTGTATTTTTTTTTAGCGAAATAATGGTATCAAATTAAATTGAGTTTTATTACTACTGTGATAGTAAAGCTCAAATAATCTTATACACCATTTACAATGTCTGTAAATAAGATTTTTATTTAAAAATAATATATAGATATAGACCATACTTTTTAGTTCTCAACAGCAGTTTATCATTTTATATACAACTTTAGTCGAAATATTTTACAAGTCCAATAGAAATGAGAATTAAGTGAATTTAAAATTTTTTCAATTCAAAATTTTTCGACAAAATTTTACTTAATATAATAATAAAAAAAAACAATTTTACAAAACATTTTTCCCAATAAACAAAGTTACAAATATAAAAATATAAAATTTCAAAACTCACATTCTTTGGAAGCTTTCGGAATTCTTTTAAATAACTTTCAATCCCTTCAGTTAGAATTTGTGGATCTAAATCTGCCCATAATGCTTTACCCCAAGTTTCACGAGCAAATTTTTGTTGCTTGTACAACTTGTAAATCTAATTATTAAAATAGAATAATAACAATAATAATGTAATAAAATTATAGTTAAATTTTATTGTATAATTATTTGGAAAATAAAAAGAAAATTTTGTAATGATCAAGAAAATAATATTTTAAATTTATTTTATTTTTATTTTACTTTACCACTTGCATTCCTTCGTATTCGATTCGTATTCTTATGAAATCATTATAATCAGCCATCGGCATATCGAAAAGTTTTTCAGCATTTACTTAAAAATAAGGAAAGGAAAATAGAATTTTATTAAAAGAAAAAAGGAAAATTTTGTACATTGTACGTTTAAGAAGAAGAAAAAAAAAACAAAGATTATTAGCTTTTCCAACAAAGGAAATTAATGAAGAAGGAAACAATTATAAGTTGAAAAAGAAAGAAAGATTTATTTATCTTACTTTATGGTTCCTTCTTCTTACTAATAACTTATCAATTTAATAAGGATATCCTTTTAAAAAAAAGAAAACTATACATATTCTATGTGCATAGATGTTTTTTTTTATATTTAATATTCAGAGTTCATATAATCAAAAATCATGTTTAGAGAAAGCGTCAGAATTTCTGTATATAAATTAAGTACAAATATACGATAATGATTACTCCACAAACTGAAATGTAAGTTATTTTTAAAGTAGGAAAAAGTTCTACTATTGTTCTCGAATTATGAGTACTTACTTATGTATATGTAAGTAGAATAAGTTATAAATATAATTATTATTTTGACAACAATAATTAAACTGAATTTTTCGTAATATAATATAATAGTTTTACTTTCCAAACGATGATCTCGGATTATGACTAAAATACCCAAAAGTATATGCATGCGTTCAAAAAATTAGTAAGATATTGTATTGACATGACACATTGAACTTTAATCTACTGTACTCTTTTTTTGAATTGAATATAAAAATAATATCTTACCTAAATCAAGTCTTCTTTCTTCTAATTGAGATAATTTTCCACCGTAGCTATCCATTAATTTTCCTCCTTTGTCCAATTCATTTCCAACCGCCCCGGGCCCTTGAGTTTCAAATTCTTTAATAAATTCTAAAAGCTAATTGAATAAAAAAATGAGATAATTTTATAAAAGATTTAAATTAAAAAAAATTTAAATTCATTAAAGACTTTTCAACTAAACATTACTTGTTACTTCATCGATCAAAAAGAAAAGTTTAAATGTTTGTACGGGTGAATCGTAGTTTCAAGCACGACGAGCAATTATTTCACTAGTTTTAATAATAATTAAAAATTGTTTCTTTCTTCACACTGATTTTATAAAGAATATATTTCAATTCTTCAAAACTAATTTTTTAAATAAATTATCAAGAGAAATTTTTATCTATCATCAATTGATACAACCACACATAATTGATAATTATTATTGTAAATTGCCAGTCAACTAATAAAATATGAAAGATATTATTGATAATATGATTGATATTATAATGAAATCTCATAAAAATTTTAATTTATTTTTCAATTTCATTAAAATTATATACAATTTTTATAAAAAGAAACTTTTTTCCAACCACGGAAATATAGGAATTAAAATGATATTTTCAAAGATATCTTTCACAACATAATATCAGATAGGAAAGACAAAATTATTAAATATAATTGTACAATGAAATTTTTAATCCTTCTGTCAAATTATTTTCGAATAATGACAATTATTAATTATAATGAAGCGAAATAGAAGAAGACAAAATAGATAATAAATAAAATAATTCTAAAATATGGGAATAAAAAAGCTTTAAAATTATCAATTACGAATGCTAAATTGAATGTCAAATTCCTTATAAACCCTTTTTTTTTGTATTTAGTAAAACAAAAAAAAACCAGAAAAACATAATTGTTGTCAAAAAGAACTATTTACTACATTACATTATATTATTTATTTTATTATTCTTAGCCACAAAGTTTTTATATTATTTTCCCAAATTGAGAATTTATTTATTTTGAATAAAATTTATTACTTATTCCTCAAATTAAAAACATTTAAATCAACATTAGAAAATTTTGTAATATTTAATAAATTTTTTTTATTTTTTTTTATTTTTTAATTTAACAATGGTTAGCGAAAAGCTTTTTAATTATTTATATAAAATTACCACTTTTAAAAAGACATCAATTTCAATTGCTGTCATGTCAGCAAATTTTTGTTTTATTGGTTGTAATTTATCTATACGATAAATTGATGAACGAAATAATTTCTTCCATCTTTTTTCCAATAAATGTGCCATCAACAGATCAGAATATGGAAACTTAATAATAAAAAAAAATAAATGAAATAAAAGTAAATAAAGTTTATATTTGCATTGATAAAGATAATAATTCAGTCATCTACATAGTTATTAAAAAAAAAAAAAAATTAAAACACAGAAAAAAAAATTGATTGAATTAAATTAGTTGAGACATATATTTTTAATATTTTTGTGTTATTTCTGGTATTAAATTGAAACTTATAACTTCGCTACACTTCAGGTTAGCAACCATGAATTTCTTGGTTTGAAAGTAGGTTGGCGAATGGGGTGACACACTTATAAAAGATGGTTTGGTTTGAAATTAAAAAAAAATTCTTTGTAAAATTAAAAAAAAATTCTTTGTAAAATAAAATTTTATTTTTTCGTGATTTAAAAAAAAAAAATTAATTTTTTTAATTTAAAGAAAAAATGGAAAATAAAAATAATATTCAATTTTTTTTTAAAAATATTTTAATTTATTTTCTTTTTTGACAACCTACAATTTATTATTGTTTTTTTTATATCGAAGCATTTTAAAGTATGATTTTTTCTGTAAATTTTCTGCAAATTGACAGGTTATACCTTTTTTTTTTGAAATGCAATAAAACTATGTAGTAAAATTTCTAGGTTTGTGTCGAACCGACTTTCAAACCATGAAAAAAAAAAAAAAAATTTTATATGGCAAACCAAGTACCAAACACAGAACGAACCTATTTTTTTCTGCAAAACACGGAATTCTGTGTTTGTAACCTGAAGTGTAGCGAAGTTATTATCAGCAAGATTTTAAATAAACATAATGAACCAACCATATTTTGAGTTTCATTTAATTGGTTTTACCCGTAATTATTAGAATAAATTAAAATTTCAGCCCTTAATTTAATAACTTGTTTACAGCGTTATTGAAAAATTGGAAACTCACTAGGATGACAGATTTTAATTTTTTTTTATATATAATTTTTGGTAAAAAAAATCAAATAACTATTATTATTTATGAATTTTTTTTTTTTTCTGCCTAAAAACTAAAACTTCTAAATCGAGATAAAAAATCAAGAGAAAAAAATCTATGTAATCGTTATTTTGAAATGCTTTTTCTGTGTGATAAAATTAAATTAAAAATTGAAATAAAAGTTTACCTTTATACCATGTTCACTTAAAACCGTATAGGTTTCCTGCATTTCATTAATTTTTAATTCAATTGTTAAAGTTGTTGATTGAATTATTCCTATTGTTTGCATAACCACTTTAAAATCCTTCAATTCTTTTGTACTTTGATCCAGATTACGTCTCATTTTCTGAAGGGACAAAAATATAAATTTTTAGTTGTTTGTGTTACATTTTCAATTTTGTTTCATGTAAATTTGAGGAATTGAAAATTGAAATTCTAGACGTACATATTTATTTATAATATCTTTGATCACAGACCATAACCACTTGAATTTGACTAATAAATATGAGATAAATTTACATCAAGAATTAAATTTGAATAAAGATCTAAATTTGAAACAGGTAAAAAATTAAAATGAACTTATCTAGCTTAAAAGCAAAAATGTCGAAAGATCTGTATTGAAAGTTGTTAACAAACATTGGTAAACGCAGTTAGTTTGATATTAATTGACAAAATTTATTAATCAAGAAATTTTCTAAGAACACATAACCAGCTTATAGTTAAGAGCTGGTAAAGAATATTTTGTGGAGGAGATGTCGAACAAGTTAATTTTTAATCAAAATAAAATCTTTGAGTGCAACTCTCAAATTTTTTGTAGTTACTCGTATAAGTGATGTTCACTTGATTTTTTTATAAATTTATATAATTTATGAACCCATATACCGCTATATAGTTCTTAACTGCAGAAATATTTATTTTTATAATTGTATGGTTTGAGCTCATCTATAAGTTGTTATGCATTGTAACTAAAGATATTAATAATAATATTTTGCATGTATATTTTATTATTATGAAACTAGAAAAATTCTGTGAACACATGAAAGTGTACTATGTAGGTACATAAAATATATGAAAGAAAAACTGAAGCAAAATAAATTCATTATTACGCAATACCAATGTACAGAAAAATGAAATTATAAAATTTTTAGAACTATGGTTATTGAAAATTTTGATGAATAATAAGTAGATTCCACATAACATATATATGTATATTGACATTGAGAAATATGTTAACCATAATATAGAAATAATATTTTTATCAATTAAAAAATGTAGGTACCTACTTAAAAATATATTTTATATTTGAAAACTAAAGATAAGGAACCACAAAATATTAATAAAAAGAAAAATTAAACCATTAAAATTATTATTAAAAAAAAAACATTTAAGTGGAGATAATCCTTTAAATAATGTTAAAAAGTAATAGAAATAATAACTTAAATTTCTCGGTAACTCAGAAGAAATAACTT
This sequence comes from Hybos culiciformis, assembly GCA_964007475.1. NCBI lineage: Eukaryota > Metazoa > Arthropoda > Insecta > Diptera > Hybotidae > Hybos > Hybos culiciformis. Next base: position 31,515,593 of record OZ023273.1, on the reverse strand, counting down.
TTGTGTTCGTAATATATTTCAAAATAGAAAATAAGTAGATTTTCAAAATAATTTTCTCAAAAGATTATCTTCAATTATGTACCTAAATGCTAAAACTTACTCCTCCTTCTTAAAAAAGTAAATATAGGTATATATGTTAATACTGTTAATGATAATTTTTAAATTCAAACTCTTTAAATATTAATAACATAATTACCTGTATATCATTTTTCAAAGCTATCATATTTTCTTTAGTTTTCGTTGCTAAAATAACACCCAATGTATTTTTCCATTCTAAGGCATGATCACAAATGCTATCAAGCAATGATTTCAAATTAATACGAATACAATGAATATCTCGATAACTTTGTGTTCTTTTCAACTCTGTTATAACATTTGCATAAAATGTAAACTTTTCATCAATTTGTACCAACGGTAATCCACGATTAACAAATTTATCACATATTGCTACTTTATCGTAAGCCCATAAATTTCGGAAATTTTTGTACCTAAAAAACGAAGTTTGTACAAACTTGCATTATATTAAAATAGTATTCCAAAAAATTTTTTTTTTTTAAATTAACAATAAAGATGTTTCAGCGTCATTAGCTACCACCAAGACCACAAACTTTCTTTTAATAAAATATCATACAGTGCAAAAATTTCCAAAAAATTTAAATTATTAGGTATTGATGTAAAATTAAAATTCAAACTAAAATCAATTTTAAATAGATGAAGGGTGATTTGGTGAATAAATGAATAGGATGAAAGGAAGTTATGAATGAATAGGTTTAGATTTTTACAAATTTTATATAATATAAAAAATCTCAATTAAGGAGCCAGTAAGTTGTATATTAGTACATTGTATACTTTATATATTTTGTAAAAGAAAATTGAAAACGAATTAAAATATAAATATATTAAAAAAAAAATCTATTTTAAATAAACATTAATGTCATTAATTAATTTACTTGATACATATATTTTTTTAAAATGCAATTGAAGAATATGTGTATTTTAACAAACATTTTCAATATTTTTCTTTGTTTTTCTATGTCGTTGTATCGTACGTTTTTTTTTCTTAAATCGTGACAATGTTCTGACAGTAAATGTGACCATTTTGACAGTAATTTTTATTTTCAATTCAATTAACCCTCAATAAAATTTCATATTGCTCCTAAAGAAGTTTCACTTCAAAAAGAAATCAAGAAAATTCTCCTAATAATTTTGTATTGTAATAAATTGAGATTGTAAAATGGAAAATTGTTCTTTTTGTTTAGCAAAAATGTATTTACCTTTTTCATTTACGTATATGTATATGTATGTACGAAAATATATATAAATTTTTAGAAAATTGAAAATATATTACTTGTTAAAATAAATTTTATCATTAATCAATTTAATGGAAATTTAGAAAATTCAATTGTTTATTTTAAATATCATTATAAATTATACGAAAAGTCTTTAGGATAAAAAAAAAATTTTTATAAATTATACCTATTTTTTTGAAAATAAAAACATATATTTAAAAATAAAATGATATACATAGGAGTGGCGGTGGAAAATTTTTGAGGTTTTATTATTGTTTTAAACATATATTAATATAATTATATTATATGTATATTTTACATTATTTTAGGCAATCTATTGATAAAATACTATAATTTATTTTTTCACTACTATAAAATATTTACGTTAAAATTAAGTTAATATTTTTATTTTTAATTTTATCTAATGTTCTTAATGTTAAACCATGTCTCGATTGAACTAGCAACAGACAAAAATTTATAGATAAAAAAAAAATTACTTTTGTATATACATCATTGCTTCTTTTATAACTTTCTGAGCAACTTCTTCAATTTTTTTTACTAAAATGCTAACCTCATCAATCTAGAATGTAAATCTTATGTGAAATAACAAAAAAAAATATTTATTACAAATGGTTTACATCGAAAATGTCTTCGAAAAAAGATAAATTAAAAAGTTCATCATCATATTCAACTGGTGGGCACACTAAGCATGTTCCGTGAAGCCATCGATTAAAAATTTTTGTCCTGAAAAAAAATTTATAAAAATAACAATTTTGGGAAAAATTGAGCTTATGATAGAAATAAATATTAATTCGAATTCGAATTAACTTATTACTTTTGTACATAATAATTTATAATTAATAATATTCAATTGCAAGATAAAATAAATTTTTCCTAATAAATATACTTCTAGATACTTTAAGATAATACAAGATTTATATACAATTGGTTTTTCGAACCTAATTCATTTTTTGTGATATTAGTTTATTTTTTTTTTTTTGTAGATTTCTTGATTCAAATCTTAGTTAACTAATTAAGATTTAGTTCGCGCATTTGAAGTTATAACTTTCAATAAAAATAGGAATAATACCATGTAAAATGAATTTTTTAACCCATCCAAGTATATAACAAAAAAAAAGTTCAAATGTAATAGGACTAAAATAGTATTTTTATTGTTAAAAATAAATTTATTAAAATTTCATAAAAAAAAATGTGCCAACACATGTATTATAATATTAATCCTTAAATTTAATATTTACATGTATAATATTTTATAGAATTTTTAATTTTTGAATTCATTTTTAAAAACCAATTTATGTGTCTACATTTTAAATAGAGCTCAGTTGGGATTAAAGAATGGAATTTTTTACAAAAAATATGAATAAAACCCGAAACATTTATGATTTCGTTTTAACATTATTAGGTATTTAATAATTTATAGAACTGAAAAAATTGAAAAAAAAAAAAAAATAACTTTTAATGGGGTTTCGTCTAAATCTGAAAATAAAAGTCGATTTTTTTTTTAAATTATCAGGAGAGATTTTTGTGATTCAAAGGATAATATAATTTTATAGGATAAGAATTTATTTAAATTTTTTAAAGGACACAATTCTTGGGGTGAAAAGAGATTTGTCTATTTTATTTTATTTTTCTAATGCTATCGCAATAATATTTATAACTGGTTTTAAAAATAAATAGGAATATAGTAAGTATTTACTAATAAAATATTAAAGTTATTTCATTTTTTATTTTAAAAATGAATTTAATGGATTTTCTCCTTTCTTACCCCATTGTCTCTCTAATTAATTACTTATTATGATTAAAATTAATATTTATGTACATCAATTAATAAAATTAATTACTATAATTTGAAATAATACATACCTATCCATAAAATCTTTTCCAGATTGTACAATCTTATTGTAAATATCTAATGTTGTTGGATTCAATACGATTTCAGACGTCAATAATATTGCATCAACTTCGAATAATGCCTTTTCTTGCATAAGAGATTTTATATAAAAATTTAAATTTTTATAAATAAGTCTAAAAAATAATTAATTTATATTTTTTAAGAAGACAAAATAAATAAATGAATTTACTCTAAAATACAGACGAATGCTTGATTTTCCCAATAAACATAATATTCTTTCATTTTATCAGAACGACCAGTATATGTTGCCAATACTAAACTTTCTAATTTTATTAAAACGGCTCCAAGTGAATCGTACAGTTTTTTCATTCGACTACCTTTTTCATTTCGTATTTCTTCCAAATTTCTAAAATAATTTTTGCAATTGAGAATATGTACATCGGTGGCTGGCTTTTCAGGTTTTTCATCTAATCGTTAAATAATTTTCTTTTAAATTTTAAATAAAATTTATAAAATTTTCATATTTTACCCTGAAATCCTACTTTCTTTGCATCAGCTCCCAGTTTGTTATATTCATTCGGATTAGTAACTTCAAACATATTAACTGAATGAATTTTCTCAATACGACTTTCTATATCAATCCTAATATAATTTATTTGCGACACAATTGAAGAAAGCTTTCTCAAAAAAACTTGAATTTTAGCACAAAATTTTTTTATATTAAACAATTGCCATGTGTAACGTCCAATACCTGCTTGTATTGCAACTTCAATTTCAAAAAGATGCTCTCGTAGGAAATTTACCTGAAATCTCATAGTATATTTATAACTAAGAACTAACAAAATTTGGGAGTTTCTGAAAAAATCTCAGATTTATTCCCTTTGTATTGTTTGCTGTTTGCCACATTACTATTATAAAATAAAATATGAGTAATTAATTGACATAATAAATATTCATCTTTTAATATTTCTTTAATATTAATCTGGGATTTACTTATTATATTCCAGTCGAGTTTCGTTTATATCGTTTTTTTTTTTTTAACTTTTTCACATAGAGTTTTAGTAAATTTACAGAGAGGTATTGTTTTTGTTTTTTTTTCTTTAAACGGAATCGAAAATAGAGCCCAAACGGTCAAGGTCTATTTTTCGATTTAAATATAGCGTAGTTCAAAAGTTAATATTTTTAAAAATTGAAAAAAAGGCAAAAAAAATCGCACACGTTTATCGTCCTGAACAAAAATTTGAATACTAGTAGGAATTTTGTATTTGTTGTCCCTACGAAACGTTTTGCTTCCTTTTCAAATACACGGCTGGCTGAATATGCCGTAAAGGGCAAACTTAACAATATTAATCAAAAGTTGACGATGAAACAAGGACAAGTTACAAAAATTTATTTACATACATATAAAGTGAATTAGAGGCTAGATTAATCATAAAACAGTAACCTGATTATGTTTTATCTCTAATTAAAAATCACATGTTAAAAAAATTTAATTTAATCCCGTTTGTATTAAATTGAAGGTATTTTGAAAGTATCTTTTTAATTAATTAATTTTTCCCATTGATAATTTAATTAATTGTTATTTCAAATCACATTTATATTTTTTTTTTGCATAATATTCTAAAAAATTATATTATACTAACTTCAGATAATGATAATTTTGCAATAATCATATTATATTTATCTACAACGGCTGCTACGGCTTCGTAATCCTCAAATAATGATTCTTTTCTCATAATTGCGGTTCGAATAACACTTGGCAATTTAAAACCCAAATGCTCGAATTGTTGTCCTTGATATGTTACATCAAAAATTTCTAAGGTAACAATAAATGCAATAAATCAATTAAAAATAATAAATTGATTCTAAGCTAATATATACCTTTAGAGAAATTAGCTGCAAAACTCATTTCGTATTCGATTAAAACAGAATCTCCAACGATGTCACGCCATGACGGAAGTCCTACTTGTTCATGAGCTTTAATTAATACTTAAAAAAAATGTAAATTTGTTATTTTCTTACATACATAAATAATGTTGACTGTGTGCAGATTAGGCAAATTATTTTCATAAGAAATATAAAAATCCTAAATCAATATTATTTTATTATACCAATAATTGTATTAATTTCGAAAATAATTAATTCTACGGTATTAATATTAACATATCATTTATATCCTATAGTGTTTCTTTTTAAAAATTTAATTGCCTAATTTAATGCAAGCTTACGTTCACATTGTTTAATACGAAATTTCTCAATGTCTGAAAAATGTTTCTTTTTTTCTCTTATTGTTTTAATATAATTTCTAGCCTTTCCAATTTGATTATCTTGTCGAATAGTAAACGATATTAACCATTGTATTAATGTGGCATAAATGGTAAACTTATTAATTTTTCTCGCTATTCCACTCAGCGAACCAAAAGCAGATTCATTATCAGATCTCTAGAAAATTAATATTTGAAAAGCTTTTAAATCTTACAAGTTGAAAAATCGTTACATTAATTTGGGGCACCGCTAACAGCTTCGATCCAGATATCTCATCAACTGAAAAATATTTTTTTAAAAGTAATACATTTTATAAATAGTTGTTTTAATTTTTAACAACAAAAACTTTATTTCGATATTAACTTTATTAAAAGTGGAACAAAATTAAAATGTTCTAAATATGTATGTATTTTGATGGACTCTTAGGCGATTTTTGATAATAACCCCCTTTTAATTTCACGCTCATAAAATTAAAACCTTATATTTTATTAAAATATGTTTCAAATACAATAATGTGCTAGAAAGATATTAAGTACTTTATTTTTAATTTATCACGATCAATTTCACTCACTTGTTTCTTGTTTACAAATTTTAATTTTTATAATATTATTTCTTAATACTGAATTTGCTATATAAGTCGCCTTGCTTAGATACAGATCGAAAATTTCCTTTTCATAATTGAACATCTCAGTTACTAACTGCATATATTGATTAAAAGCACTTCGTTTGTGATAACTATTCAATAAATTTGTCGCAGCATCAAGCTAAAATTAAAAATATAGGCGTCATCGTTTTTCCATTCTATACATTCTCGTAACGTAAATCTAACAAGTATCTAACTGGCCTGAGAGTTGATAAAATCAACACATTGATATTCTTTTTTATTACAGGTTTTTAGTTTTCCTACAATAGTTATTTGTTTTATTGATAATAAGGATAAAATGATAACATACATTTTCTAACGCCAGAACTGATGTTTTAAGCTTATTGCTCATAAGACGAACCCACTGAATAGCTCCTATACCTGGTGGTGTATGCTTCCCAATTGGTGGAATTTTTTTCTTTTGCTAAGGTCATAATTGAAAAAATTAATTTTTAAAAACGAAAATAATATATTTCCATTACAAAATTACCGTAAATTCTCTTTCAATGTCTGAAATTTCAGTTGAAAAATATCGAATAATATTTTCATGCTTATTTAATATAAATTCAGATAAATATTGTCTTGTATCCATTTCAGGTACTTCTTCAACAAATTTTAAGCCCAAATCAGATGATCTTAATGAGAGAATACATTTTTCGATAACAACTGTTGCTTCTGATTCTACAGAACTTAATTTTTTGTTAAATAAATCCAATGTATCTTCCCAATTTTCTAAATTCCCAGGACTAAAAATATTGTAATCAATTTTTATAACATCCTCCAACAGTCGATAAACTTTTTTCATCATTTCATCCAGTATTGATGGATCCAAAATAATTGCTTTTAAACGAAAACCAAATAAATTTTCAAATTGAATAAATACTTTTCCAATGTATGCAATATCTGAACTGATCCTAAAAATGTGATCAACTTCATTAAATAATACATTTTTATCGAATTCCCAACGTGAACCAACACCAGAGTTTTCTATATGTGCCCGGCTATTCATATAAGATTCTTTCCATGTACGCAATAAATTTGCACAACTTGTTGCTGTATCATAAGTATATTTAGCTGAATACCTATAATAATTATATAAAAATGCTATAGAAATTAAATAAGTGTGATGTATGTATATTTGCATACTTATATTGTACATATTACAATAATAACTTTTTAAGTATACAGAAAATATTCACATTCATAATGTCGTATATGCTGCAAATAGTGTAAATTATCTTTAATTTTACGTATTTTTGAATTAAAACAGAAATTCAAATCTTAAAAGAATGAAAACAAAATAATGCAAAATATAAATTACTTTAATTAAATTTTATATGCTGTACATTTATAGATTTCCGGAAACATACATTTATTTTCTTCACTTTCACTATTACCGAAGAGTTTGATTCAACATTTATATTATAGGTTAAGATAAGTAAAAATATTAAATTATACATTTCTCATTTTTATGGTTTGTTTTTCTGAAAATTTTATTAAAACATTTCTGATTGATTTCGAAACTTCTCGGATAGAATTTTTCAATTAAAATTTATTTATATTTATATTATTGAAATGATTTAGTTTTTTATTTTAAAAAATTAACTACTCACTAACAATTTAGATAAAATTATATTTTGTTTATTAATTATTTTGTTTATATATTTTGAAAGATTTCCTTAGTTTTTCTCCTCAAGTATCTAAAATGACTTTTCTAACAATTTAAATCTTGATGCAAGATATAATTTTATTTTTTCGAAATGAATTTGTTTTGTAGTAGATCCAATTTGGATTAAAAGTAGAGATTATTTAATGAATAAATTTATGTGAAAAACTTGAAAACAAGGAAAAATAATTAATACTATAAAAATGTAATAATTTTGAAAATTAAGCAACTTTTTGTGTAAAACTTGCTATTTTTATAATATCCCTACTTTAGTTTTAATGAAAGCAATTTAAATTAAAAGCTTATTTAAGTTTCAAAGTTTGTTTGAGTGGTAAAAAAAAAAATAAAATTGAAATAAAATCAATTTATTCTATTCACTCTTAATATCGAAATATTCACATATGTATCTAAGTAATAATAATAATAATAATAATTCTTTTATTCATATTATTTACTATAATTTTTTTTTTCCGGAAATGGGAAAATTGGAATTAATCTATTGTAAATTTTTTATTAATATTTTTCAGTATGCTTAACAATAAAATATCATACCTAACAATAGAAAATTTTTACATTTTGACGAAACGGAACTTTAGTCGGAATCCTAAGCCAATCTGGGATTAATGTGAATTAAATGACATTTTTATTTTATTTGTAATTATACATTAAATAAATTGAAAAAATAAAACTAAATAAATATTTTTATAAATTGTATCGAAAAAGAAAAACTCATAACATACTTGAATATACTATCTAGAGCAACAATTTTTTTCACTTTCTCTGTGAAAACATTGGAAATTTGACATAACAGAACTTGCATATTTTTATCACGACAGTAATATCTTGACATTGTCCAAATATGCCTTAATCCAACCATAAGATTTGGTATTAATGATAACATAAATTTGAAGTCATCATATGATCGAATTTTCTAAAATAAAAAAAAATAAAATCAATTTGAAATGAGATTTTAAACAGTCTTATAATAGTGGTAACATAAAAACTTGTAATTTCTTCTAACTTCGAGATATTTTGTTATTGTTAATACATAATTAGAGTTTTCCTCAGCTGTCTTGTATCGATCTTGAATACTTGTTATGAATTTGTTCCATTCAATTACAACTTTTGAATTAGCTTTTCGCAAAATTTCTAAAACAAAAAAAAAGTAAATAAAATTTAATAGTTTCTAATAAAATTTTACTGTTTGTTAATATAGCGAAAATTATTGCTTATAATTTTATTTTTTCATTAAGTATATTTTTTTTGTTTAACTTTAATCAAAAATTAAGACTCTTTTTAAGTGATTTTAATTAAAAATCATTACCCAGAACATTTAATACAAAATCTGTTCTTAATTGTTCTAATATTGTGTACAATTCTATTTCTTCATTATGCCACAATCTGTATTCAGCCATTGGAGTGAATTCATCTAATTGCTATTTTTTGAAAACAAAAAAAAAAAAACACACACACTTTATTATAATAAGGTTAATTATTTAATTTGGTTTGGGGTGAAAGACTATTTTATTCAAAATAAAATTATTAATCCCACAACACTTGAAGTTAATCATCAAATTGTAACAAGTCGCAGTTAATTTTTAGAAAAATAAATGCATGAACCAAAATATTTGATAGTATTAATATAGAATCCCCTTTATAAATTAATTCTATTTTTTCTGACCGCTCTTTTACTCTGAGTTTTTCACATTCAATCTCTCTACTTATTTATAAGTACCTTTTCCTTTAATTCTTTTAAAATCTTTCGTATAAAGTACATCCATCCGTTTACAACATCTTCCAATTGAAATAAATTGTATTTGTTTGGATCTTCTTTTTTCGGATCAATTAAAATTTTCTTTTTACTTTCTTCAAATTGAATATCTTCCTGACCGGGAGCATTATAAGCAGTTGGTAAATTAAATGCCAAGACAATGTGATTAATAGTCCAATCAATTTCAGAGTTAAGTAATTGAGAATTTTCATAAAAATACTCTCGTAGCGGTGGCATTTTAACAAATGCATTTTCTTCATCGTACCGTTTCTGTTCAACATTTTGATGAGTTTTTTCTATTAATTTTTTCCACCTTTCAGCAATAGTTAATTTCGTACTTATTATTTCTAAAAATTTATGTTATACTATATACCATTTCTAACAATTAACAAAACACGTAGTTCAAGTGGACAAAATTGATGTTTCATCGAACCCACAACTTAACGTTGTGTGACAACGACAATATCATTAATTTTATTTTATTAAAATATTTAACATTATTGTGGATATGTCGTCCACTACGACTATGTGCGATTCATTGAAAAAATGTGAATAATCACCAGTAGAAGAAGATGAGAATTCTAATTCTTCCTGAACTTGCTCATTTTCATCTTCCTCATCCTCATCATCTTTAACTTCATTTAGTTTTGCTAACCTTTCTAGCTCTTGAAGTTGTTTAAACTTTGCAATTTTTGCAAGCTTTCTAGAAATATAATGTATATAGATAAACTTATTTACATAAGAAAGAACTTGGTAAACATTTTTATTTTAATTATGAATGAAAGTAATGAAATCTTTCAATTTATTCATAAATTAATAACAAAAAAAAAAGCTTCCATAAAACAAATATTTAAAACCACAATTCTTAAAATGATTACAATTAAAAAAGCTTTTTGTAAAATATCCCATCTTTAAATAACACAAGCAAAGAAAGAAACCCATTATAAATGAACACAAAATTAATAGAACAAACTTTTGTTGTTTAATTGCTTTCAAACGAAATTCTGATGGTCTTGATAATTCAATTAAGCCCTTTTCTGTGCTTTGTTCAAATGTTTCTTGACCAATTCCACCAGAAAATTTAACCACATTGTCATTTTCTTCAGTATCATCCCTCAATTGTTTACCTTCAATCAATTTTGGCTCTTTAAATTGAAATTCAATTGCAGTACTATAAACCTACAAAATTAATTGAAATTTTATGTTGTAAATTGATATACATAAAACCAAACATTTTTTTTTTGAAAAATAAATTTATCAGAACGATGAAAAGATGGGAATAAATATTAAATAACAAATAAGAAGAGCAGAACAATACCTCACAAATGAAGTATAGGGCTCATTTTCATCATTTCGATTCAAGATAATTTAGTTTTAATATATACCTTGCTTACAATCTAGGAATATATTATAGACAAGACTCGAGACCCGCCGTAACGGGGAAAAATTTTTATACAAGTTTTGCTTAATCGGTTCATAGCTAATTTTTTGTTTTATATCTACTAATACATATTCCGTACAAAAAAAAAATTATATTGCGATTACTGAAAGTTTCTTATGTGTAGTAGGTACGATGACGAAAAATGTAAGAACATTTTTTTTTACTCAAAACTGTATTTTTCCAGAAATGAAAATCAAAAAATAATGAATGTAATTTGCTTATTCAGCAAAAAATATTTCGTTAACATTTTATTGAGTCACTTCCTTAGAATGTGATTGTACTAACGGTAATTCGTTTTTTTTATTTTTATTTTATCTAAATCTGTTTATTTCCCTTTTAAAATGATGATAGAAAAAAAAAAACCAAAAATTAATTTACTTACGTTATCAATATTTGTTTTCAGAGTTTCGATTAAGTTTCCTTTTATGGAACCATAAAAAAATTTTCTTGGCATATCAGCAAAACATTCATCAATGCTGTCATAAGATGCTGATAAGATAAATTGAAACAAAATATTAATAAAATATTTGACTAAGTTTCATTACAATAAAAAAAAAAAAATTAAGCATGCATCAGCGAGCGGTTAAATAAATTTTCATGGAAATCGTATATAAAGATAATGAGGTAAACTTTTATTTTTGGTCGTCAGCAGCTATAAGTATCTAATATTTTTATTAATTTTAAAATTTCCATTTATCAAAATATGAAGAAAAAATAATAAAACTTTATTTGGTTGTAATAAAAAAAAAACAAATAAGGTTCGATTGAAACAGGAAAGGATGTACTGAGCTTAATCGGGATACTTAAAATCAGGATTAAAATGTACAAAATTTTATTTTTAATAAATTTTATTCACTAAACAACTTTTATTTTATTATGTAAATCAGGAATATTAAACGATATCCTTTTTACATCAAAACTTTAAATTATTGTAAATTTTATACTTCATTGAAAATAAAAACTTTTCTATTTCCTTGAGAAAAAAAAACAAAAATAAAATAATAATAAGAAAATTTATTCACAAAAAAAAAACATAAGTTAATACTACTCACGTAAAGCGTGTCTTTCATTTCGTACAAAATAAACATATTTTATTCTATGATCGATATCTGTTGATTTCATTGGACCAAAATGGCAATGTAATATTGGTGTTTTTACAAACGATTGAATAATTTTCTAAAAATAAAACAAACAAAAAATAAAGAATAGAATGAAAATTGAGAAATTCATTTAATTCCAATGGTATATATACGATAATATATATCTTTCATAATAGAAATCAAGATAATCTTTTTTATTTTTGCTGGATTTACTAAATCAGTAATTAAGTTTTTTTTTTTTTATTCATATCGAATTAAAATTCCCATTCTCTAAATTTCTTATTTTCCATCTATGTTATGTTATTTCGAATTACAATTAAAATAAAAAAAAATAAAAAATTTATAATCTTCATTTTGGTTTTAAGTTTTTTTTCTTCTTTTTTCAATCCTTTGAATGAATGTTTTCAAAGAAAATTCTAACTTCGAGGTAAATTTATTTTGTCATTCAAAATATTAATAAGGACAGGTTTTATTATAAATTGAAAAACTTGTTTCTAATAATAATTGATGTTTAAATCATATATTTTAGTCTAAATTAAGGTCTCTATATGTTTATATTTTGAAATGTTAAGATCCAGGTTTAGGAACTAAATAAACAGAAATACAAAGGCAATCTTAATTGTTTTACATATACACATTTTTTTTTGCGAAATTGAAAACATAAAAATATACATTATAATTAATATGTATATATAATATTGTTTTTTTCTCTGGAATCATGAAATAAAATCCCTGTCAATTGAAACTATTGTGTCCCTAAAAGTTTAATATCTACTACAAATTAACAAATATACAAAGTTTATGTTGCATTAAAAAATATTAGACATAAACAACATAAGAAAGAAGCCGAAACAATAATATTTACTCTTAGTGTTACCAATTTATTTATTTATTTTTTTTATTATCTATCTTTTATTTTAAAAAAGAAAATACCTTGACTTCCACATAAACTGGTTCAATTTCCACAGGAATTTCAATAACAGTTTTTCCCTTCTTCCCTTTTTTCTTTCCGCCAGTACCAGTGGTTTCTTTTTTTTCTTCTTTCTTTGTAACTAAAAAATTAAATTTTTATTGTTGAAATTTTTGTTTTTTTTTTAATTGAAACATGAAATAAGAGAAAAAATGTGCAATTAATATCATTACAATTTTTTTTTATCCTTTATTGCATTTTCTAATGAAAAATTGTGACACTCTAGAAAACCATAAAGTAGAAAAATTAATTAAAAAGACAAAAAGTGTTAAAAGTAAAAAAGTAAAAAAAAAAAAAAAAAACAGAAAATGCCAATGATAGCTCAATAGTTTTGTTTGAAATTTTTTAATTTTTTTTTTTTTTAAATTATCTTTTTTGGTGATTTGGGTTTTCCTTTTGCATAGCGGAATGAAAATTTTTTGCTTTATATTGAAATCACGTGAATATTGAATTTATAATAAGAGAAGTTTTTAATTAAAATTTAATTCAGGTATGGAATTAAAGGTACCGTCATCCATAAAACATATTGGTAAATTAGAGTTCGTTGTTTTCTGTTTGTGAATAAATGGAACAAAATAATGTATAGCTATAATAATGTATAAATTTATTGATAATGTACTTGTAATTGAAATTATTGAAATAAACAAATTAAAAAATATAATAAATTTTTCAAAATTAAAGGATAAAAATCATGAATTTTAAACAAATGATTTGTTAAATTAAAATTTAAAGAAGAGTATATGATTAAAATAAAAGTCGAGATGTGTTTTATGTCAAAATTTTCCTCTTTGAAATTTTTGCATAAAATTATAATTGTAACGAAAATGAATATGGGCGCTTGCCATGGTGGCCAACGATACGGTGTCTAAAACGAATAAATTAAAAAAAAAGCATCGTGTCTAATTAAGAACCATGAAATTTAAGTGGTGTCTGTTTTGAAAATTTATCAAGTTCAGAATTAAATAAAAACTAAAATATTTACATCAGTTATATCTTATATTTATTTAATAGCTTTATTTGAAGTCACTTATATCTAGATAACAATTTGTTTTTAAAAAAATTATGAAAATTTAAGGAAAAAGTTTAAATATTACAAAGAAAAAAAAGCGTATGTTCTTTAAATATAATATTAGGAAATTTAATTACAACTAAATAAAATATATAATGCACCAAAAATGTTAACTACAAAATGTAAAGACTATTGAATAATCGCTTTTCCAACCACCGACCAAATCACCCACTATTTTAAATATTACATAATATTGAAAGGCTCTGACCGATTTCTACGAATCTATAAACATGTGCATATTCAATGGCGGCAAATGAAAATATTACTAACTAACTACATCATCTTTTTATATAAATAACTTACCCACATCCTCATCATCATCACTTACTGAAAATTGAAATAAAATTATCACATTTTTTATCACAAAAACCTTATATAACTTAAAAGTGTAAGTTTTCGTACGCAATTTTTTTTTGTATAATAAATTGATTACAGTTTAGTTTACTTTTTTAAGTTGATCTATCTAATTTGGATTATGAACACTTCGTTATTTTGTAAATAAAAATTCTTTAATATTTTATATATTTTTTGTTCACATTTACCAGGAACGGAATGTTCTGAACTTTTTGCAGTCCTTGGGGTATCTACAGGTTCTTCTTGATTTGTATTTTGAGCTGTTGTTGAATCTTTTCCATCTAATGATGCTTGTTTGACTGCTGTTGTAACTGAAGTTTCAGGTGCATTTGGCTTAAGTTTACCTGAATGTTTAAGAAAATAAAAAAAAAAATTGTAAAAAAAAAAGGTTCGATTAAATTTAAAAGATCATCCTATTATAAATATGTAGTAAGTAATTATATTTACTAACAAGCATAATACTAAAATTATAAGATGTTCGTATGTTTTGGATAGTGAATTTTTTTATAACGTTAGAATTAGAATAAGGGTCAATATTTGATTCTAACTATCAATTTTTATAATTTAATATGTTTACATAAGTATTTGTTTTTGACGTAAATTTTGTAATTAATTCAATGGGTCCACAAATATGAATATCTTATAAAAAGTTATAAGGAAAGAGAAGAACTAATAACGAAATAAGTTTATTTGGAAATTATTTTTAAAAATGGACTCATTATACACTTTACTTTTGCTCAATGAACTTCGATTTAAAATTTTTTAGTGACATAATTTAGTCATCAATGCTTCATTGGCATAATATTAATCTAATAATTGTAATTTATTCCAATATTTGGTTCTAACAGCGTATCTACTGTTTTTATTTAGAGAAAATTTTAAAAGACCAGATATGAATGTTTGACATAGTTTAGTATTTTTTGAAATATTTTAGTTCAAACAGGTAGGTAAGTATATTTTTATGCAGCAGGATAGTGGAACGGAGAAGGTAGGTTAGGTTAACAAAAAAGTAAAACTTTGTTAATTTAAAATAACAAAAAACCATTAGATAATTTTATTGATGTTAGGTACCTTTTCCTTTTTTGCCTTTTTTCGTTTTTTCAGGTTCTGGTTCTGGTGTTGGAGGTCTCACTAAAAATTAGAAATGCAATTTATTAAAAATTTGAAAAGTTTTAATCTATAATTATATATATTACATTTTACACTTAGGTATATGTTACACATATATCACATTCACCTAATAAGATGACGCTAGCCTCGAAAAGTCAAAATATTTTATTTATATGATGAACTCATCGAGTCTATCACGTTTCTTATAATTTAATACTATAATAGTTTAGAGTCAGATGCTTTAAGTTTAAATCCAATGAATTTTTTTTTTCAAAATGATACTTCCAGATTGATTCGCTAGACAAGCTTTAAATATTTTCTGATTAAATACATATATATATATTCAGTGAATTCAGTGAAAAAATAAAAATCTCAGTCAAATGTTATTCTAGTGAAATCAAGTGATTGTAAATGTATCGCTCCGAAGTGAAATTTTTCACCATGACTCATGCAGTTATTGATACAAACTACCAAGAAAATAGTAGGTAGGATTTACAAATTTATAGTGAACATTTTATTTTGTGTACATTCACAAATCTTAATATTTCTATTGCCTAGCCTCTAGCGCAACGAAAATTTTTCAACTCTGACCCAACAATGTTTCTTTTAATATTGTATATATTTATAGCTAGCAAAGTCTTAAAGCTTTTTTTGTTTATTCAGGAAGTTGGAGACTAACAATATGTATTCTTCTTTATTTTCCAATTATGGACGTGACGCGCTTAACCCAATTTTAAATAAAAACCTCAATCTCACCTTCTTCTAAAACTGTGATTTCTTCTTCAACAAGCTTATCATAAAATGTTCTCCAAACATATAAGACAACTTTATTAATGTCAGAAATTTTTTTATATTCATCATTGCAAAAATTCTTAAAAAATTCTAATTTCCTTTCAATTAATGTGTCCACAAATTCTGTTTGATAAATGCCTAATAAATTGGAAATAGAAAATCTTAACCAGATTATCCGAACGTCAGTATCCATTTTTTTTTTTTAATTTTTATATTTTATTTTAGAGGTAAGTTATTTATTTTATTTTATTTTTTTTTATTATTTTTGTTTTCTTTTCACGATACGGTTTATATTTCGTTTATTTTTCTAATATAATTTTCTTTTGACAATTTATATATATTAATATTTTTTTTTTTTTTTCTCAAGGAAAAATAGAAAACTTGACTTGCTTTTAGTTTTTCAAAATATTCGGATTTGTACTTTTTTTTTTGTTATTTCTTCTTCTTATTTTTGGTTTTTATTTTTGTTATTCTTTTTTTTTTTATATATTATTATTGTGCAGAGAGTATTATTTTTGTTAACTTTTAAAGCTAACAACAGAAGCAGATTTTTAATTCCAAAAATTAAATTTATTTTTAGAGAAGGAATGAAAAAAAAAATATTGTTTTGTTTGGAATAACAAAAATAAAGAAAAAAAAAAATATATATATATATATATATATATATATATATATAAAAAAAACTATATTAAGGAAAACTTTACGTTTTATTTACTGAGTATTCCTCTCTGACTGAATGTTTTATTTAGAAAGTGTATAAGTTTTCTTTAAAGAAACTTATTCGGGTTGAATGAAATAACAAAAGAAAAAATCAAAAAAATGTTTATTTTTTTTTTTTGGTTATCAAAAAAGTTTGCCTAGCTTAATTGAATTCTTCAAAAAAGATTTTCTTAAAGAAAAAAAACATTAGATTTTATTTTTATTTTTTTTATTTCAAACTCTACACTACACTACATACCACGGAAGTTGAAAATAATTTGAAGTATCTACAAATAACTACTTAAAATTTTGAATGAGTTTGTTGAATGATTAAAATGCAAAAACTTAATATAATATCGGCAAACTTAAAATTAGCGTTCTTGAACTACGTATAATCCTTATATCTAACTTTAAACAAAATTTTGCCTAATAAGAATTTAAATTGTACAATATTCCAAGGGATTCTCATAGCTTCTTTGTGGATTGTATAGGTGTAACTTCTAGGAACACAGAGATACAGAACTCTGACGTTTTCACACAATGTCATTTCAATTTTTAAAATTGGAAAATTCAGCTTAAATAATTATTATTGTTAGAATTTCATTTTTTGACAAATTTTCTTCCACATAACTTATTAAATTTAGCTCTTTTCAATCTAAAAAAACAAATAAATGCTCTGAAATCCTATGAAAGTGATCTGAAACAAAATTTTGTAATGAGTGTTCCACGTTTATAGAAATCTTTTCACAGTTTTCAGAATATATCTGCGACGATAAATTTTAAGTTCCCAGGAATTATTAATAAAAAAATAACTATAGGGAATAAAAATGAATTAAAATGGTTATTCAGTTAAAATTAATGTTAAATGTTATAAAGTATTAAAGTTAGTAAAATTTGAACTAGCATATCAAGCAAATATTTTTAATTAATTTAAGACTGTTATGCTAAATTGTATTCAGAAATTTACAATAAGTTTGTTTGATGTTACCATGGCTAACATACTGCATGTACTCTTATAATTTTTGTAGACTGAAAAGAAAATAAACAAAAATTGTAATCCTTAACATTTTACAAGTAACAAACTTTTTATTGTTATGTTACGTTAGTCTGTCTTGTCAATTTGAAGTGAAGTTGAACCAAACTTGTTAAAGTTATATGTATGTACAAAAGCATATAATGTTTTACGCTATATATCACATAATGTAGACATAATGTGTATTGATCTAATAAACTAATCCAGAGTAACTTTCATTACTGTTATTATGAATAGTCAAAAAAAATAATTCTTAAACAAGTTTGAGGTTCAAAGTTAAAACAATTTTGATTTTGGGGTTCAAAGTTAAAACAATTTCTCAAACTAAAGCCTTAAATAATTGAAATATTTGATAATTAAATAAAAGCTTGAAAGCTTGCCTATATAGTAACAGGTTTATTTATTTTTTGGTCTTCAACTTAAAATTCAGTTTCAGAAAGAGCTTTTCACTCTCACTTAAGAAAATCAATTGATTTCATTATGAAGCATAAATCATTTAAGTTGAATCTGAACAAAAAAATTCAATTCACTTTTAACTAATTGTTTGCATTTACCGCAGTTTACATTTACCCACTCTAGCCCTATAAAATCGTATATTTATTATTGCTAAAAGCTTCTCTAGTTCCCTGGACAATAAACAATTGGTTGGAAACAGTTGCGATAATAAAGAATTTCGGTAAACCAAAGACGTATAATATAAGACGTTTTACATTGTTGAAAGCACTCTAACTGTATGCAAGCTAACTTTAATAAATAAAAAAAAATTTCTTGCAAAACTATGAAATTTAGTTCAAATAGAAATAAATCATGAATCATTTTTTATTGAGAGTGTACAGTACCTATAATATATACATACATAGCACATACATAACTTTTTTTTAAGCTCATCCTGGGTAGCAATAATTATATGTTACTGTTACCCAGATCAGTAAAACGAAACGAACACTCTTGGGATTTATGTTGAAAATATTTATTTTATTAATTATTAAAAGGTAAACATTTTAGAATTTTGTTTTACCAACTGCAAAATTATTATTTTTAATAAAACCACTTGAAATAAAAATTAAGTTTATTTTTTTCACAAAATAAAAAATAAGTACCAGAGTACCTGCATAAATATATACTCATATATGCATGTAATATATACATTGTACATAATATGATGCACTTACTGTATACGTAATTTATTCTGATTATTTTATATTCAAATTTTTTGCATAAATTTACATACAAAACCCTTACGATATATTCCGTTCCTGCGAAAATATGAATTTCAAAAATATCTTGTTAAGTTCTGAGAAAAAGAATTGTGATTTTATTTAACAGCTTAGTCTGAAATTTACATGAATATAGTTAATAACTTCGAAATTTCAAATAAAAAATTAGAAATTAAGTGATATAAGGCCAAAAAACGATAAATATTTAATTTTAAAAAATATTTGTTCCCATTTTTAGGATCGAAAAAACAGTATTCCCCAAATAATACATTAGGTCTAGGTCGTATTGGTATTGAAAATTTATTTATATGCGATTTTTAATTCTTAATAGAATCGATTAAGATTCAAAATAATTTTTTTCATTTTCTTGAAACTATCACTTATTTATATATGTATATAAATTTACTTGAAATTAGTTGAACACATGTAATTGAGAAAATCAGTTTACTCTATAACTCTTATTTCATTTGGGTGGGGTGGGGAACAGGGTTTTTAGCTACAACAAAATATATATAAATGAAATGAGTGTGCACTGTCGTTTTTTTAACAGGCTTAAGAAAATAAAAAATAAGCTCACTACTAATGTGAGTGCTACAGAGTAATTTCAATATAAAATACAGAATAAAGAAGTTTTCTAAAAAAAAATCATGAGAAATAAGCAATAGGAAGAAATGATTTGTATATAAAATATTTTCGATTTTTTGCAAACAAATTTTTTAATAAAAACGTTTATATTTTTTAATTCATTTAAAATAAATCAATTTATTTTGTTGCCTTTGGGGACATATAACCAATTAAAAACAAAAAATACAGGAAGTTTAAAACAACCTAAAATTGATATTTAAAATAAGTATATACCTATATATTTTTTAACCATTTCTATTCTTAAGGTATAAGAAATTAAAATAAAATTAATATATGTTTACAGAAAAATTAGTTAATTAATATAATTTCTAATTCATTATACCATGAATTTACTTTTTTTTTTTCTGCAAAATTAAAAGTTCAAGGAAAATTATTAAACTGAAAATAATTCGGAACAAAAAAAAAAACATAATTTTTTTTTATTATTTTTTTTATTTTACATAAATTTTGTTCAAATAAAAAAAAGTTTAATAGAGAAAAATTTCCGGTCCAGGTAATATGGAAACATTTTTTTCTATTTTTTATTTTTTATTTTACATTTCACGACTATTTAACTTTTGTATTGAATAAATATTAGCTTTAATGTTACATTGAGAAAGTTAAAAAAAAAATTATGAATTTATGTAAAAATCATAACATTATTTTAAGAGTCGAAGTCAACTAATTATAGGTACAAAAATTTGTAGTGGTCGAATAAATAGATTTCTAGTTGTTCGCCAATGTTTTATGTGTTAAACAAAATAGAAATTATCAAGTAGGAACTCAGAAAGTTTCTATTAAGCAGAGATCAACTTATTTTTAAATATTTAAATATATTGGAACTTATTTGAATGGTACGAAATATGAGATCAGAAAATTTTGCATTCTTGAAGAAAATGGTATGGTGGGTAAATATTAATTTATGTTTATTATTAAAGCTTAAATAAGTTGATTTTATAAAAAAAAAAACAGTGTTTTATTTTTATTATATGAATTTCTATGCTATGAATATGAGTGAATGAAAATAAATTGATAAATCCTTTTAATTTTTAATTTATGAATAGCAAAAAAAATGCGATATTATATTTCATTTTACATTTAATCGGTACATGCAATTCTGTCCCCTATATATCAACATTAATTTTAATTGAAAGTTAAGGATGAAAACAAACTTTTTATCACGATAATTTGTAAAATTTCCATAATTTGTTTTCAATCACTCTTTATGAGTAAAAGAATATAAATTTCGCTGATTACTGAAAAAAAAAAAGATTTTATTCCGATTTTAGGAATAACAAAATATAAAGTTTAAGAAACAAAAAATCATAAAAGAAATGAAAATTGCCACAAGGGCGTAATTTCGCTTCCTTTTTTTCACAGCGTTAAATTTTCTTTCGTTTTTTTTTTTTTTTTTTTTTTTTTCGTTTTTTGGAAAAGTTTTAAACATTAATGATGATGGTATGTTGTTTTCTAAAAGGAAAAAAAAATTTAGCATATTTCTTTTATTCTTGTTAAATTCAAAATCATAATAGGAAGGGTTACAATTTACAGTTTTTTTTTTTTTGAATACTCATGCATCTCTGTCAATTAAAATTTAATTAGAATGTAATTTGTTTATTATAATTTTCAACCTTTTAATATAATTATTAGGCAATTATAATTGAACAATTTAGTGCAAAAAAGTTTCGCTTGATCGAAAAAAATTCGAGTTAAAAAAAAATATGTTTTTTTGCTTGGACTTACAAAACATCTCCAAATTTAACTTACTCATTCAATCTAATTCCAAAAAATTTTAATTTGAATCGTGCCATAAGTGTTTAGGTTGATGGTTCGAAATCAATTCATGTTTTCCATTGTTTCTTCAATAATAAGTAATTGAAAAGTATTAATCACATTCGAAAAAATACCCAAAATAAAAAACACCTTTTTTAAACTTTTAAGACTAATGTTGTAACATATTTTAGATGTGGCCCAGTTACATTTGTTAACTCTTTTATATAAAAACATAAAAATATTTCTAAGAAAAAAAAAATGTATTTCATAATAAAACATTTTTAAGATTGCTATGCCAAAAAAATTAGAAGAAGATGAAGAAGGTATAAATATTCTGTAAAATATTTTATGAATTTTACGTTTTTTATGTTCATGCATCCAATGAAAGAGTATGAGAAATATAATTTTCTTTCAATATATATGTATTGTAAAAAGTTTCATGTTGACAAAATTTAAATGCCATTCATTATGTAGAAGACCATTATGTTTATCTGTATTCCATAATAATCTATAATAATAATTTTAAAAAATTATTTAAAATACGTTTATAATGATTTATTTATTCAACTCAGCCCTGGCCAAACTGCGACTCAGGGTCAGGAGCATACATTTTTTTTGCTCAAGAAACCCTTTGTTTTTTAAAACATGCTGTTCAAATTCGTTTCGTATTAATTATTTATCAATTATCTTTTAAACATTTAGAAGTTTTTTAATATAACTTGACAAATCCATTTGGTGCGAGAAGACAGATTTAAATTTTTTATAAATATTGTGGAGAAGCCTTTATGTTTATTTAATTTTTTTCACTACACACTATTAAGTAAACGGAAGTTGAAAGGGAGAAATTTTAGTGATTCCTTTTTATCAATCAATGTCTCCATAAAAAGCTTTGTACAATTTTCATATTTGCTTTTGGTAAAAAAAATTTCTATCGAAGAAAAAATAAAGAAGGAAAATGAAAATGAAAAAAATAAAAAGTAAAAAAAAATAAAATCTCTGATGTAATTTTATTTCTGCTTCTTTCCCTGTATTTGCATAACTAAACTAAAAAGGGCACCTTAGGGGGCGAATATCTAATTTCAATAAAACATTGATTTTAAAATGATTTTTTTTTTTTTTATTTTGATTTTGTCCTTAATTTTTCTCCTTCATCGCTATTTGAAGCAAAATTATTTATTTACTTTTTGTGTAGGGATTTTATTATATTTGATTTTATTAACCTGGAGTTAGGTATACACAAATTTGAATCCACAGGACCCATATGGTTGAAAAATTATTTTTATCGTACACCAAATGTGTCAATTGAATGATGTTTTATATATATTATTTTAGACACAAATATATTTATAACTAAAATATTATTTTCTTAGTAAAGATATAAGGATATAAGAAAAAATTTGACAAACTTTAAAATACATTTAGTATTTTAATAAGTTTTCGCAAATAAAAGCGTACCAACATAAAAATTTACTTTTTTTAAATGTAAATTATAATAAAATGACATAACTTTGACGATAATATTATTTTATGATAGAAGAAAACAATAACTTTTTCTGTATTAGATTTCTTAATAAAAAAAAAAAGTTATTCTTTCAAATTTATTTTCAATTTTCTGCATAGCAATTATTTTATTTATATTCTCTAACTTAAGAAAAATATGAATATAACCAATCTTAATTTTTCTACCAGACATCCTTAAAACCAAATTTATCACAAAAATGAAAAAATAAAAAAATAACGACAATATTAAATTCACTGAAAAAAAAGGTTAGTCTCACTTCAATTTATATTATTGTATGTAATATTGCAAAACAACAGTAATGTACGAAGTTAACAAAAAAAAATTCTATTTATACCTATATAACTTATTCTCGAAATAAATTTTTTTTTAAATCTTGAAATGATAGATTTTTTTTTTAAAGTACTGTATCCAGATTATAGGCAGCAAAAAAGTTTAGATTTGAGCATGAATTAGAATGATGGTTATCTTTTAAAGTTCATTTGTTAATTATTACTTCATGATATCACAAAATTTTCTATAATAACTATAATAAATATAATAAGGCCTATATATTTTAATTTAGGTACGTATTCATATCGTATGTAATTCATTATTGTAAAAAATATTTAAACCAAATTTTTCATATAAATTTTTAAATGTAAGTCTAACATTTATGTAAAAATTAAATTTTCTCAGTGGATGTACTTGCTTCAAATTTTGGCAACTTCTTAAAAAGTTATATTTATTTACTTGACTATAAAAGTTTGTTTTAGAAATACAATTCATTTAATGATTTCAATTTATAAAAAGTTTTAAACTTATTTAAACAATAAATTTTGAAAATTTTCTTCAAACTTCGAATAATTTTTTTAGATTTTTATTTTTTTTAATTATTTATAAAATATTAGGTCTTCTAAATATTTACATTTTAAATATACTTACTTATACACTGTTTTTATTTCAATTTAAAATTAATTCAAAATTAAGTGGAATTGAGTCCCTAAAGATAGGAAGTAAAATTAATTTTTTTTTAAGACTTCATTTTTATTAATTTTAATTGCGATTTTGAGCAAATTTATTTTTCAAAAGACTTATGAACGAAAATATCAAATATATTGATTTAGAAATTCCATACAATATTTTAATTGAGCTGAATTATTTAAATCGTTACGGTGTTTTCACAGATTTACTAAAATTTTTATAGCAAAACTTATCAGCCATATAGTCATTTCTTAGAAGATGAACATAGCAAATATTGAAATTAATAATAAGAACTATCTAATATGGTGATCGCATAAGGAGAATATTAGTGGAGTATGCTGTTTTCCGGAATATTTCAGGAATATGAACTGGATTTTTCATATAAAATAATATTCCGGAATATGTATATTCCACTTTCATATTCCAGCTTGTCAGGGTTGGAATTCTACATTTATGGTTTCTTTCACTCACTTTTGAAATTTTGTTATAGTTGGCAACAATTTTTTTTTTATCAAATTCGACTCAAAATGAAAAAAAATAAATAAAATTGATAAAAAGCGAGAAAGTCAAAATTTTCAAGAACAAACATTTTTTCTCTTTCTCAATTGTTTTCTATACACCATCAAATTCCAGTTCTCATCAAATTTTGTAATGCGAACGGCAATTTGTTTTCCGGAATATAAGTGGAATTTAAATTTGAATGCGAACAAGGTATAATTAAACATCTGGATTGAATAAGGTCTTATAGAAAGACAATTGTTTGTAATTTTAATGAGCCAATCGGAAAATTTTAATAATGTGTTAAAAAAATTATATTTCTTTGATTAGAAATAACTATAACAACCATAATATTAATATAGTCAATGTTACAACTTTAAAAATTTTAGGATAGCTGATGACTTTTAATTTAAAATGCTGCACAAAATACATAATGTGAAAAAACCCTTTTTACCAAAATCTATGTTATATTATATAACAGTTAAATACATAATATAAAATTTTTATTATGAAATTATTCTCAAAGGTATATCAACCGTAATTCATATTGAAAGCTGATGACTATATTTCTCTTGATATTATGAAAAATCATATTATATGAAATTGGTATAAGTTTTTAAATCAATACAATTTAAAACTGTTAGTATTTATTTATCATACAAAATACAAATTACATAAAATTGATTTGAAAGCAGCAGATAGCTTTAAGTTAAAATATTATTATCGTGTTACAGTGTATATTTCATATACAGCTACCAGCTCATCGATTTTTGTAACATAAGTATGTATTAATTTAAAATTGATTGAAATTTAATGGAAAATTCATATATTGAACGATGAGATATTGTAAAGAAACTTTATAATCTACACCGAATTTTGAAAAAAATCCAGATCTTAATTGGCTATAATATGGCAATTCCTCTTATTTCATTAAATGAATACTTAAGTTATTATTGATATTAAGAACGTCATATAAATTTCCCGCAACATATAATTATCTAAACAATTACACGGGTGTTAATTTCTCTAATAATTAATGAATACTGCAGTTTTCTGTACTTTAAGATTATTTTTTATTGATTGAAGTAATCAGAGATCAATGTAAAATTTTGAAATATAAATTTCTATGTTAATCCAATCAAAATATATTTACTTTCTATATTGCTTTCTATGTTTTGTTTTATTTTAAATACGGATAATCTTCTATTTATTTCGACATTTTTGAAGAAAGATATGTAATCATTTTATTTAATCTGCAAATGGACTAAAATAGATACAAAAGACATATTTATTCACTTTAAAAACATTTATCGTTTATTAAAAGAATTAAATTAAAAAAAAGTTTAATTCTTTAAGTTCTTTAAGTCCGGTAGTTTTCAATGGAAAAATTAGTTAAATGCATTTTTTTTTGAGATATTTTAACGAAAATATCCTTTTACATTCTCTATGGTTAGCTCTGCGAGATTTTCATATTCTATATAGCTCTTTTTATGTTTATATTGAAAATCATAAAAGGATTGTGTAATTTTTTTTTTTAAATTTTGGAACAACTTTGATATTAAAACATCGAGATTTGGAATAAATTTCCACTGAATTGTGTTCGAGGTACATCGAATAAGTACAAAGTTTAATAATATCCTAAAAATTCATTTCTTTTTTAAAAATTTTCGATTTCTTTCTCTAATAATATTTATTTGGAAATTGCTCCAAAAAAGTACCTACAGTAGATGAGAAAATATTTATGATTGATAGGGTAGCACAATGAACATACAAATAACTGGTTATAAAAAACATTTTTCTTAATAATAAAAAGCCCTAAGACAAGCATAACAAATGGTAAGAGATATGCTACACTATATAATATACATATGAAATAAAAATTTATTGTTTATGTTGAATGTTTTCTATTTTTTTGTTTTGTATTTTCATCTTTGCTCTTTATTTATTTTGACACAAAAATGTTTCGGAAAATTTTTAAGCTAAAAAAATTATAAACGGGGAAAATTTAAACCAAATAAATTTAAGTTATCTAAAATACGGTTTATATATGTATAATCGCCTTCTTTTACGTGTTAAAAAAAAGAAAGAAATACATAAATATGAAATTCTCTGAAAATAAAATATATATGTTATATAATAATGTACTAAAGAGAAGAACATAGTGAAAATCTAAAAATAAATAAATAGAATAAAATTTTTTTTAAGAATTTTAAATTATAAGTATATTTTCAGGTATGATATTCGTATTTAGGATCAATTATGATTGCTGTCTCTTTATAGGTACTGCATAATAGTATATACATAAATATTACGATCTAGGTTATTTTCTTAAGTTAAAGAAAAAAAAAATTAATAATTATTCTCTGGTTTCTTTCAAAATAATATAATATATATTTTCATTAATTTTATTTCCACTATATCAGTTTCAATTGGCAGCAATTAAATTTTTCTTTAAACTCTTCAAAGAATTTAAAAAAAAAAAAAATAAATAAATATATATAAAATATAAAAATGAGATAAAATTTAATTAAAAATATCCACTTTAACTGTTAACAGAATCAACAAAGAAGTAAAAAAAATATATATAGCAGAAATCTATTCAGCTAATTGAGTTTGATGAAAAAAAGAATAAATAAAAAAAACCTCAAGTGCGAGCTGTATACATAAAGTTCATATACATATAAAAATATATACATTTTTTTATATTTAAAAAGCTTAAATTATATAACACTTATAGGATACTTCAAAAGTAGTAAAGAAAAAAAAAATAATAATTTTTTAAAATATAATCAGACGATAATGGATAGCTTTTTTTTTTTTCTTATTCTGCTGTCCATAAAAAATAATAAAATGGTTTAAAAACAATTTTGCTATCATTATCTTCTTATTTGTTGTTAGAAGGAAACAAGCTTTCTATATATACCCTCAATTTTTTCTTTTTCAGTCAAAAGTCCAAAAAAAAAAATAAATAAAAAATAATAATAATAATAATAAAGGATATAAAAATAACAAATACTTGTTTAAAACACAAGGCAGAAAAAATAAAATTATTGCTACAAATTTCTGCTTTCATTTTGATTTAAGAGTCCAAGATGGTCTTTTTTGTTAAATTTTTTTTTTGTATGTATATAATTAAAGAAACTGTGAAAATAATTTAATAGGATTTATTATAGACCTTATTATAAATAAAAAAAAACATTATTCCATTAAGCATGGTGGTTCAATGATGGCCTATGTTTTATGTATTTAAAACATATACTAAAAACGCTAATAATAAGTTTTAATATTTTAAGTGAGACATCATAAGCATAGTACATAGTACAAAACTATAGTAGTACAAAGTTCGTCATAACAGTAGGCATCATATCTCTAAAAAAAAACTCTTTGTTTTATCTAATGTTATATTTTACTCTTTGAAAAATTAATTGTTGAAAAATGCTGCATTATTAATTAAAATTATTAATGTAAGGATGAAAGATAAAGTTAACAAGAATTAGATAAACATATCTTAATTGATCTTTTATCGTTTTTTTATAGAAATAAAAAGTTGCATACTCGTAGTATATGTCCTTTTTAAGTCTCTTTATTATATATAATTTGATTATTTCCTTTTTTTTTCACTTTAAATTAATTATTGTGTTGTGGAATATTAGTTGAATAAAATTTTAATATAGTCTGAATGAAGTAAGGCACTGCTTAATCGAAATTTTCTTTGAGCTTGTAAATTTTCCGGAAAGTAATACATTATATACTTACTTATAATTTAAAATTCTCAAAATAATATATATGTAGGTACTATATATATGTACAATATACAAGTACATTTGTGTCATATACACAACCAAATATAAATTGTTATTTATATATGCTATTGTTTTTTTTTTGAAAAAATTTAGGTTATTTTTATATTTCATTGTCAGATATGAGTAATATACATAAACATAAAGTGCTTAAAAAAGTAAATTACTGAAATGTAAAATGATACAAATAATAAAAACAAAAAAAAAATTCTTTTGAAAAAGAAAATATAAATCGGTATAATATGCCAATACGTGGTGCCATCAGATTACTTTATTTGTATCATATTAAAATATTGTTCCCTCTTCCATGTATATTTTATTATTATTTATTTTTTTAAAATATTGATTTAATTTTGCGAAAGAACAATAACAACGAAAATAAAATGTGTAATTTTGTGAAGCAATATTTTCATAAGCCCTATTATAATATAGTGTACTTATATAATGAGTAAGAATTGGGTAGCTTCTAATCCAACTGACTATTTTGGCTTTTAAAGCATAAAGTTCTAAGAGTTATTATTAAATTAGCTTTATTTGAAAATAAAATCTAGTTTAATTATTAACTATCACCTGGTATACTCTTAGTTATAATTCACCCTTTTTTATATATGATGAATATATGTTTTATCATTATTCTTTAAGATAAGCCTTTAGACTTATGGTAAATTCATATTTATATTTTTATTTATTTTTTTTTTTTGACGATAAAGCATTCCAAATTTCGCAAAACTCTATCGGTATTCCAATAAAAAAAAATCAGCGTTTATTAACTTAAAAAGCTTTTTTATGCGTTTTTCATATTACATACATATAATGTATGTAATATATAAATTACATATATATATATATGAAAAGTTTACAGGTCATTTACAATTTATTGAGCAAATTTAATTAAATTAAATTTTCATTTATGTTCTTTCATGTCTTGTTTTATATTTAGTGTGCTATCATGTATAAACAAATATTAAAAATAATAAATCTTAAGCATTTTCATAAAAATTCATATAAGTATATACATATACAAAACAGAGAATTTCATAATAAATATAGCATTGTATTTTTTTTTTTATGTTTATGATTTTAAAAATAATATATACAAACGAATGAAAAAAAAAGTTAATGAACTATCAACATTCCAACCGTTTGACAAATATAATACTTATGGCTCTTATGTATTATACGAAAAGAAATATTAGCATTTTTTTTCTGGGCAAGCTTTATAAAGATGAAAAATTTATTAAAATTAATTATATAGGGAATTTTTTTTTTATTGATCAATCATGTATATGAAATAAATAACGTAATATTACTTTTAGAAATAAATTCCAGCTGTAGAACTACAATAAATAATTTAATTTATATGAGGGGAAATATCCCTTAATATATATAAAGTAACTATAAGTTCGACTATTTTATTTAAAAAAAAAAAATCCAACTACCTACAAGTTCATAATAAGTTTTATTTAAGTTTTTAAATCATAAACAATAAATCAAAATTTCTTTTTCCATTACCGAAGTAAACGAATCCATGTTTACGTGAATAAAGCTTATGAAAGAAATTCATTCCGTTCCATATTAATGATCTTATCAACACAAGACTTTCATTTTTCTGCAAATTCAATGAAAATGCAATATTTTCAGGAATAATGTCATCGATTGTATCTAAAAAGTCAATGCAATAATTATAATCATTGCGTTTCAAAAGATTGTAATTGAATCTGTTTCTCGGTTTCCTGTACAGCTGATAACATGTCAAATCGTTGGCCTGTAAATCATTTAAACCTCGAAATTCGGAATTAAATGCAATGCTTGAATCGATCAATTTATAAAGGCCTCCCCGGGGTATTAACGCACTTTCTTCAGTTATCAAATAAACAGTTGTTGATAATCGTTCTTCTTCTTTAAATTTACAGACCCCAGATTCTGTAGCTGTTACTATTTGTTTCTCATCTATGCAGAATTGGGGATCCTATAATTTAAATTAATAAAGAACGATGATTGAAGCATTTGTAGACAAATTTTTGGAAAGATTAAATGTCCTGCGCACTAGCAACTTTAACAATGCATTTTATTCACAAAAATGAAGGAAACAAGCTAAAATATAAACTCGTCGCTAAACGATTTTCAAATTGAAGCAACTGTAAAAATAGAATGCATCCTATTTTAATGGCGACAAAGTTGTTGCTAATAAAATTTGCTAGTTTGCCGGAGCTTCTAGTGTACAACAAAAAACAAATTTGATTCAATAGTTTACCAATTTAACACAACAAATATTTGTTGGATCTCCTAGAAACATTTCTGTACAGTAGTAACATGCTTCATAAAGTTCTGGTTTTGGTGGTGGCAATAAAATCCATTCATTGCAATTTAACGAATAGAAATATTTTCTTTCAGTCAAGCAATCGCATGTGTATCCAAAGGCAATAAAATAATCATTGTCAATTCCATCTATTCGACCCCAAAAGAAAATGTCACGAAATTTATTTTCATTTTGAAGTATTATCAAAGAATTTTCAACAAATATTGTTTGTTCTGGTGTTAATTTTACTCCTCCTGTAGATATAAGTTCTAAACCCTCGTATAAATAATCGATATTCATAATGATTTTATTAAAATTTGTGTTTCAAATAAAATATAAATTAATCGAAAATAGGAAGACGTTTTGGTTGAAATCAATTGACATTTAAATGATCACCTAGTTAACATATACTTTATTTATTTTTAAAAACAAAAGTTTTAAGATGTTCGGCAACAAAAAAATTAAAAAAAAACACCCAGCTCAAGCTGGCAATCTAGTTTACATGTTGTGACCTCAAAAGGCAATATACTAGACTTTAGTGTGACGCGGCCAGTAAATATGTGTACTTCCAAAACATAAACAAACCTACATTTTACAAAAATAATAATCGTGTTTTTCAACTCATTATACACATAATTATTAATATTTTACATTTAGACATTATAAAAACTTTACATTATGTACATAAACATTATAATGTTAAAGAAAATATATAACGAAATAAATACATTGACTCTTTTCTAATTAAATTTTTTTAGGTAATTTTTTATTTATTTTTATCAGAATACATGTAAAAATAAAATTTAATTTTTTCAGCAAATAAGTCATGAAATGACATTTATATTTTCTATACTCAGAAATATTTATGTGGAATAGAATCTATACATAATCTGATTATATTATTGATATTACTATTATTATTTATTAATAATGTAACATGGGCAAATAAAAAGAAATATTTTTGAACTGTAGAATCAAATACAAAAGGTGTTTATAATGATACTCAAGAGTTTAGTTTAACAACTAGACTATATATTAAAATTAAATTTTTATGCCAGTTGTACATTTTTTAAGTATGTACTTAAATACATATTTTTCGAATGAAATTACTATTATTGTTACATAAAGAGTTAAAAAAAATTAAAGTTGCTATTATGGATTAGATTAGATTGACGATTTCAAACACCTATTGATTATGATTCAAACTTTGAAATCCAGCGGGCTTTCAGTAAATTTTATTCAAGCAATTAAATAATGTATTTTTCTGTCCCAACCAAAAAACAAAAGAAAAACAATTTATATAAATTTTGCTATGTTCGGATTATTGTTTTAATTTTAAGTACGTATGTATTAATAATTTTATTTTTTCTCATCAAACTGTTTATTCTTGAAAATCATACGTATATTAACTGAAATAATTTTCACATTATAAGTTTTTGAACTTATCTACAGAATTTAGTTATTAATACAATTGAAAATTCGATGAATGAATATATTATTAAGGACATATGTATGAATATAAATACAATTAGAGTGAAAACAGTAGATGGAAATTTATAAAATTGGGAATTTTCTGAACAACAATAATATGCAGAAAAAAAAAAATAAAAAATAAATAATAATATTTCTTTTTTTTTTTTCAGTTTACAAATTAGTTTCACTCGGTAGTGGTCTTTTCTCTGGAAAAATATAAATTTGAAAGTACTGTGTAAATAGTATAATAGAAAAATAAAAAAAAAATAAAATTTTGTGTGTTTATGAATCCATAGTAATGGGCAGAATAACAAATTTAAATTTACAAATTTATTTAACAAATCATTGCAAATTTTTTAAATACAAATTTTATAGAAAACAAAACTATAGAAATTTGTTATTATTTACATTGCTCCAATTACTATTGAAGCTTAACATGAATTTTGTTAATTCACTTGAATATTTTAGTCAACATCAACTTGAATATCAATACCAACAACAGCAACAACAGCAACACAGACATCACAAACAATATTCGCCACAACTGGTTTGTCTGTCTATTTAAAATAATTATTATTTCTGATTGAAAATTTTGCATTTTATTCGAAATTTTCTTTCGAATTTTGTCAAGGATTATAATGTCAATATTCTGATAATTTATTGGGTTTTTTATCCGGAATTTCGTTTGATCTAAAAAAATTATTTCTATTTACTTACAACTTATTTATATAAAAATATATAATTGAGCTATACACATATAGGTATCTTTTTTATAATTTATTCATATAAATTCAGAAGATTTATTTTTCAACAAATATATTGGCGCCATTTATTCAAAAGTTTGCAAGCTTATAATAGAGTGCTTATTTATTTCTTCTATAGCCAAATCGAAATTGGGGAATATTTGGCAATACACCGTCAGCATCATCGTCTATATCATCTGATCGTTGGATATCTTTAACAGCTGGATATTTCAATAATAAAAAATATACAGATTTGAACTATACAAGCGGAAATTTATTTCTCAATGATGATTCGAAAAGTAAATTCAAAAGTGAAATCATTGCTTCTGATGTTGAACTCAATAATGAAAATGATGGACATAATATCAAAGAAAAATTGATTGTAGCTAATGGAACTGAACTAAAACTGAAAAGTAAAATATATTTACCAAAAGGTGAATTAAAAAAAAAAAATAGTTCTTTTTTTCTATTTTTATTTAATTTTTTTTTTTTTTTGCAACTTTTCCCAACATTTTTGGTTGGAAAGCATATTATATCCAATTTTTAAGGCAAATGGATAGTGTATATAAAAGGAAAAATTTCTATATGTGCATGACATGAATGCAATCATTAATTGACTTTATTGTGTGTGTCCCATTTTTAATAGTATATATATACCTGATAAAAAATATGGTATTTGCTTAAAAATTTGTAAAAATAAAAGAAAAAAGGAAAAAAAAAAAAAATCTGAAAGCTTTTAAAATCTTTTGTTGGTAAAATAACAATACGACAAAGAGTGTAAGAAAAATGTGCAAAAATAAAATTTAAAAATGCTTTACTTAGTTTTTTTTTGTATATATTTTTTTGTACGTCCCACATACATTCTGTCATTTATTATTTTGTTAAGTAACCTGTAGTCTATTTTTAATCCTAGCAAAAAAAAAAAACATTAAAATTTTCTCTCGTACAGACATTGTTTTTGCGAAATCAATTTTTTTTTTGTTGTTTATTTTAAATTTTTTTTTTATGTGCTTAAATCTTTTGCATATAATTTTCTCATATACTTTTTTTTTTAATTAAATATCTTATTTATTTAAAAAGAGAGAAGAGCCGCAATCACTTTCGTACCTATACATCACTTTGTTTTCTTATAGGTTTGTGGTAAATATTTTTAATGTGACATAATTTTTGTTTATATGATTGTAGCTATTCTAGTTATTCAGTAATTTATCTAATTTTTTGATTCGACATCTTCCAAATTTATCTTATCTACCCGCTTAATTTTAGAATTTTATTATTTCCATGGATTTTTTTGAACCTGGCTCTTTTTTATATCGTTGATAAAGTCTATTTACCCAATATGAAGTATGTACAGTACTTTATGTAAATAAAAGTAAATAGTTATTTATTTAAATTATACATTTTTCTACATATATAGTGTATAGGATTCTTTCTTATTAAATTTATAGTTTTTTTTTATGTCAAATACTTTATTTTAACATTTTTTTAATTATACTTTCTCATTAATTCTTATTTGTAATCGGTTCCTGATTCCGAAATAATTATGTACCATACTTAACATTTTTATTGCAATGTTTAATGATTCAGTTAGTAATATATTACCGATAGTATTTTTATAATATACAAAGTGATTAAAATAAACAAAATTGTTTTTCTTATTCAGTAATATAATAAAATAAACCAAAATTCAAATGTTGAGAATTCAATCAAAGGCCAAAATCCATTGGGAACAAATAAATTAATTATTTTTGGTAATAATATGGATTAGCTAACAAAAATAAATCATAATTAAACTCTAAAATATATATTCATCATCAACGTTATATTAATTCCAAAATGTCAAAGTCGAAGATTAAACTCATTTTGTTCAAGTAAAATATTTTGAATTTTACAAACAATAAACATGTATACAATATTACCCGAATTTCCTGTACAATAAAACATTTAAAATTTGTCATTTAAAAACAATAAAAAAAAAATATATAAATTCATTTTTTATAGACATACGGGAATGATCATTAAATAATTGCATTAAAATAAAAAATAAAAAACTTTTTATCACGCATTAATCACCATTGTGTAAAAGTCTATAATTAAAAATAACTTTTTTTTGGTTTCCTTTGTGCATTAAAAATTTATATGTACATATATTTAAAAACATTATGGATATTAGTATTACTTCGGTTGACTAATTATATGAGTTCCATTATTGTACTAAAATATTAATTTACGAATATTTTTGTTTTAGTCTTTCAAACTATTCATAATTATATGAATAAACTAGGTACGATAAGAAGTTAGAAAAAACTAAATTTTTTTTTTATGTCACAGAATAAAGCTTTTAACAAATTATTAAAAAAAAAAAAACAGATTTAGTATATAGTATATGTTTTAAAAAAATTGGAATAATGTTTATGGTTTTTTTTTTTTTTTCTATTTCATATAAATAATTTTTCAAATAGAAATTTTCGTGAGTGTTATTTTATTTGGCACCATATATAGCTCAATATCAATTTAAATTTGTTACAAGTAACATTACTCTCAATTTATGAGTCAACAATTTAACATTTACAAAAAAATATATGAATGCCTATAGACATTTTTGATAACTTAAAAAAAAATTTTATCTGAAATTTCCAAAACCGAAAATTTTTAATTTTCAGACTTTTATGATTAAAATTTTAGGTTTTAATTATCAAATACTATGTGTATAAATTTATATATCACAAAAGGTTAAAAATATGAAAAATGTTGTACCCACTAACTTTAAACAAAATACGACTTAGTATTTGCCATTTTTTTTAATTTTTAATGGCAAAATTTCATTATAAACTTTAAAATAGAAAAAACGTTAGCTATAATAAAATTGTAATAATAAATTAAAAGATTTATGCTTTACAGTTTATAAAAATTCTACATGTTTGTTAAAACTTTGTTTATTTTATTTTATTATTATTATTTTTTATTTTATTTTTTTTGCTCTTTTGTAGAACTACGTGGCCTATGCAAAATGAATACTGATTGTCGGCAGGATGCTTACATATGTAGCCAAGGGGGTGTTTGCAATTGTGCCGATGGATATATGCCAAATAATTTGAACGACATGTGTATTGGGGGTATGTACACTTAAATAAAAATATATTTTTCTTAAATTTTATACATATTATACATAGATTTATTTTATTTTATGTAAAATATTATTTATTATTTTTATTAAAAAATACATATATGTATAACAAAAAAAAAAAAAAAAAACTACCATAATACTATAAGGATTACATATATATTGTATTGTATATACATACACATATTACATATGTCGTGTATATGGTATCACATCACGTATGAGGAGAAAAAAAAAATATTTTTGCGAAATATATATACAATTTTTTTTTTAAAATCTTTAACAAATACTGAAATTTTATTTATTTATTTTTATTTTGTATTTACATATTTAAAATAAATTTTTAAATGAGTTGCTATTGTTGCATGAGGAAAGACTAAATTTTTTTTTTATACTCAGATTTTTTTTTTTTTATACATTATTATTATTCAACAATTTTCGAAAATAAATTTTAATGTCAAAAAACATAAATTTGTTTAAAATTGCTTTCTTTTTTTGTTGTTGTTGTTGTTGTTGTTGTATTCATACACAGTAAATGTTACGGACCTTGCGAAATAAATTATTTACTCTGGAGAAAAATAAAATAAAAAAAAAAATGGTTTGTGAAAAAATATTCAATAAATAAAATGTAGTTTTAAAACAGTAAAGTGAAATATAAACATCATTAAAAACAGAGAAGAATTTTATTACATTGTAAGTTCAATTTTTTTTTTTGATTTTTTTTTGTTTTTTCAATTTGATAAGTACAAATTGGAGTATATAATGTCTATACAACTCCTTGTTACTATAATATTCAATCTTATTACCAAAAATCCTTTAATTTTTATATTTAATATCGATAGTCTTAAAAGGGATCATATTATGAACGTATATTTTATCTTTCTTTAAATTTATTAAGAAAATCATAAGATATGGAAATATTTGAGTAAACTTAAAAAAAATATATTTAATAGTACAATACACCATGAATTCAAAAATATGGAATATGTGTTGCATTTGCATATATAATATTTTTTATGTTAATTCAGAAAATTCTTGGCGTATATCATATCATCATCTTTTCTTATAGATTTTCAATAATTATTTCAAATGCAAAATTCAGTAATTATGTTTCGTACTAATTCAGCCACATTATAAGTATATGTATGATGGTAAAAATTTCTAGAAAACCAAAAAGAAGCCTTAACTTAACGTTAAGACTTATTATATTATAAATATTTAACTATTTTGCTACACATAAGAAAAAATAAATTTAACTTACTATTTATAGTATGAATCATTAATAAACTTATACTTCCGCTTTCTATAAATATTAAATAAATAAAAGGAAGTTATTAATTTTTGATTAATAATAATGATAACCTTATAACTATAAGCTTTCCGATAACCATGTAATTTTTTATTAACTCAAACAATATAAAAATGTCCATGAAAAATATAAAGAAATTATATATCCAATTACTTATTTAATAATGGAAACTTTTATTGTTTGGGTTAAAAAAAAAAATTTGATAAAAATAAAAATAAGTAAAAACTTTTTGACATTAAATTTATTGATTGTAATTAATCTAATATTGTGTACATCAGAAAGTTTAAGGAATATTAAAAGTATATGGGGTAATTTTTTTGTTCCAATGTTGAACATCTGTATATACAAGAAATAAAATAATATCCTTTGGGCTTCCTCAAATCTTAGCTTGCTAAATGATTTCGTTTTCTTTTCTTTTTTTTACCTAATCAGTACGAAGATAGTATTATAAGTGAATAGTTATGGTTATCGTACATAAAAGATAAAATAAATTTAAAAAATTTGCTTTAAATTTTTACATGCATCTAAAAGTTTAATCAAAATACGAAGTTTAATTTTTTATACGGGTAGAACCTCTCTAACTTCGACACTCAAGGGGAACAGATAATTGTCTAACTTATAGAGGTTGTCTAAGATAGAAGGGTATTGAATAAAAAAAAACGAGAAAATGTATTTGTGAACACGGAAAAAAATTTCATGTTTAAGTTATTTTATTTAAAGTTTGTATGAATATTGATTTTAATATTAACTTAAATTGATTAAAGCTTTCTGTTCAGTGTGCTTTGCTCAATTTTTTTTTTTCTCAAAATTCTCAAATTTTAAAATTTATAAAAATTTTTATTTTTATGTATGACTTACCGAGGTTTTTGATTCAAAAAATGTATGAAATATTGTCTAACATATCAAGGTGTCTAACTTACAGAGGTGTCTAAGTTATAGAGGCACATTTTCATACAAATATGAACGGCCGGAAAAAAATTATAAGTTACAGAGGTTTCTAACTTAGAGAGTGTAGAACTTAAAGAGGTTCTACCCGTATATGAAACCGCCAAAAATTTAAATAAACCTAACTTAATAGTATTTTAGTTTTTTATTTTTCTTTTGTGAAAAAGTCATAAATCCTATATATATAAGTTAAAAATAAAAAATCATTAATAATCCCGTAAAATGAAATCGTTGAGCTTTCTTATCTTAAAAAAAAAATAGTTTTCTTATTTTTTTCTTCTACTGTCAAATGTTTTACTTGCCATGAATTATTTTCTTACAGGTGAAGTTATTATACCTGTGTATATCTTTATTTCGATACCATTAAATTAATAAGTACCAGAAGTAGTCAATAATTTTTTTTTTTTAGTCACAATGTGAAATGTGTGATATTTTTATTAGCTGCTGCTGTTTTTTGTTCGATAACGATAAAAAAATATATATATAATATATGTACAATAACATTTATCATCAACAAAGCTAAATAAAATATTCCCATATATTTTTATTTTTCCTTTATTTTATTTTATTCGGCTGTGTAGTAAAAAAAAAAAATAAAAATAAAAATAAATAAAAGATATCTTAATAAAAATTGATTGATTTTGTCCTCAATTCTCAGGTGATAAATTTCAATAAATTTCCACCACCGATAAATTTTTATATTGAAAAAAAAAAAGAAAAAAAGAAAAATAATTTTTATTAATATAATGTTGAATTTATTTGCCCGCCACTAATATTATATATAAATTTTATTTATTTTTTTTTTTTGTCGAAATCTGTTGTTATTTTTGTCACCGTCAAAGAGAAGCTATCATTTCTGATATATAATAATTGACAAATACTATATTTATAAAATATATAGCTGAGGGATGATAACGTAATAGATGAAATATAAAAAAAAAAAAAAAAAAAAATCATAAAAACAAAATAATTTTAATTAAATAGTGACAATAAAATAAATCAATTTTAAATATAATTTCTATTTTTATTATTTTCGAATCTAAAACTGAAAACTATATAATTTATTAATTTTATTATAAATTTATGTTTTATGTAAATATCCTGCATTTAAATAATTTCAGATATTATAAATTTTTCATACTAAGCGATATTGTTCATTTTAGTTTGTTATATGTTAAATTGAATGTTTGATTTGGATTATAATAAATTATATAATATTCTATTTTTTATAAAAGTACAGTGAAAATTTATTTGGGCAAGTTTTTTCGCTCAAATTATAATTATAATGCACCGAAGTTAATTCATACATCAGCTCAATTATTCGATAAAATTCAGTTCACTGTATAGTGCTTGAAGCTTGATACTTAGATATTAAGAGTTTACGATATAACTACATAAATATGATGAAACAGAATTAAGAAGTATTTAATTAAATCTTTGCATTTTATATATTCATTTATAATGTTGTATTATTTACTATTAATGCAATTTTTAAACGTGAGAGTTCAATTAAACTGACTCGTAAATTGCAACATAAATTTAATGTTATAAACTTAAAATATGTACTAATAATATTAAATATGTACTTCTGTATCAGAAACTTCAAACTTTATTTTATTAAATGACTATATTTAAGGTCGTATAAATTATTAATAAAAAGTTAACTATATACCTATATTATATTTTTATTCTTGCTTCTAAAATTTCCTTGATTCCGAAATACGTTTTAAAGGTATTTCCGTTGCGATACATAAAATTATTATAATCGCGTAACAAAATTAAGGATAAACTAAATAAACATAATATTCGTTTACGTAGGACGTATGGAACTATACATATGTATGTACATAAAAGTTGAAGGTTTTTTTTTTTTTATCTAAAATAACAAATATCAACAAAATTGAAATTAAAAAATGGCTTAACTGTCAGCTCTTTAATCACGTTCCATTCAACGAAAAACGTGAGAATCTTTGATCTTATAAGTTTTGGAACATTATTATTTTCAAAAAAAAAAAAAAGGAAAAACATATTGAAAAGTTTTATTTTGAATATTTTATGTGAACTAAACATGTAGTTATAATGTATAAAATATAAATTCAACAAATATATATGTATAGGAATATAAGCTTACATATGTACATAACTTTTGTTTGCTTTCCTGACTATATTTATTAGATTTAAAAAAATGCAAGTAGCATTGAATGTTGACATTATTGCCTTATTAAAATACGGTGTTAAAGTTAAAAAAATTTTAGTATTAACATAAAATTATAATATTGTGCTTAGTTTGATAATTTTCCAAGAGGTTCTAAGATTTTTTCCGTTTTTCACATAGGCAGACTTTTCCAAAAAAAAAAAGTCTAAAAAACTTTATTTTTATAATTTTTAACAGTACTAAATAAAAAGTCTTAATTCCCTGCTTTCGAAGAAAACTGCGCTCATTACTTGAAAAACGAATTTTTTAAAAATATTAATTTATGATCCTTATTTTTTATCCAAAATCAATTGAACTACATTATTATTATAAAAAACTGAAGTTTTATTTTTCTATATGGTAAATTATTGACTTCGAATTGGCATATAAAGAACAAAAAATAAACGTGATTAAGTTCAGAAATGTTATAAAATAACATATGTTTTTGAAAAATTTTCTTGAAAAGTGTATATTCTTATACACACCTATAATAATACTATACCATACTCATGAGAAAAATATATGTAACAAAATTTACATAAATATATACTATATTTTATATTATTTTTTCAGGAATTGGAACAAAATGCGTATACGATGATCATTGTATTATCAGAGCTTATTGTAATGTTAAAAAAAATTGCGAATGTAAATTAGAATATCCTTACATTTCAAGGAATAAAAATTCATGTGAAGGTAATTTAAAACTATATAATAAGCCCTTTATTAACTTTTCTTGTTAACTTATAAGGCCACATATGTAAGACATTATGTAGAAATTTTTTTTTCTGGCGATAAATTTATTTTGAAAATTTCTCCTCCAGAATAAATTCTGACACAAAGTACAGTAATCTAATTTTAATGCTTATTCTCGTTTATGTAAAAACGAGCCTTTATCAGCCCATAGTTATAGTAAAATATTATAGTAAAGTTATAGCAAAAAGTTATAGTAAAGTTTGTAATTTAGGGAAATTTAATTAAATTATCAGATCCAAGAAAGAATCATAGTTCGTAAGTTTAAAAATTTAATTTTTTTTCCTGAAGCAACCGAGGTATATGGTAAAATATAATTAAATTCTAATCAATCTGTACGATATTATCTTGAAATATAATATTATAACTTAAAACAGAACTAACAACAACTATAGTTTAAAAAAAAAATCATAAATTATCAATAATTCACAAAACAATTAAAAAAAATTTTCATAACTTTATTATTAGTTTTTCTTCTCTTTTGTATTAATGCATTCAATGTGCGTAAACATTTGTACGAAAATTGAATGACAAGATGAAAATAACTTATTTGAGTAAAGGGAAACAGGGCAACAGCATTATTATTATTATTATGCTTAATTTCATACAAATAATGATATAAACAAGAGTGAAAAAATAACAGAAGAGAACATATCTTATCGCCTTAATGTCACATTACAAATCTATTTTTAAAGAACAAAAATACTATTTAATTATATCAATTATGTTGCTTTTTGTTATTTACTTTTAGCTTCAAGCATAAATATTTCTTTTTTTTTATTTTTGGTTTCATTCATTTCAGAATTATTCTGGAAATATATATGTAGAAAATATTGTAAGGATAACACATAATACATAAATACATACATAATGTATTTTCATTTTATGATTACTTTTTTCATATTTTTGTTTAAAAATAAAACAAATATTTTTTATAAAGAGAAAACAAAATTATGAATAAAATATAAGATAAAAAATGAGTTCATTTGAAGCGTTATAAATCGCTAACTTAAATTATTGGGAGGTTGATTATTATCTTTGAAGTTGTACAAAATGTACATGTAAGTGGAAATCTTTAAGTCTCAGAATATCAAAGATTTTGCATATGGGTTTTTTGTTGGAAATTCCTGGTTCCATATATTCTAGGATTAAGGTTTCTTATTTTGAAACATATTTTACGATATATACATATATTCTATTTTTTTAGAATTTGATTCAGGATCAAGGTCTTCATTACAACCATCAATGTTCTGGGTACTGTGCATTATTGTCGGAGTTTTTCGTCAAATTTCAAATTTCAAGGTTACAGATTTAGTGTTGTTGAGATAATAGGAATAAAATTTTGAATTATAATTGTAACAAAAAAGGTTACAGATTTTGTATTGTTGAGATACTAAATAAAGTTTTAATTATAATTGTAAAAGAAAATCTTTTAAAATCGATTTTTTTTTCCATTTTTTGTATAAACTTTCATAGAATTTTATGTAAATGTAAAGTGTAAAATTGATAATGTTATGATGATGATGTAAATCAATATACCTTAAATATTTTTCATTTAGCTATATAACTTAACGTTTTAATCTAATGATAATACGAGAATTACAAACTCTATTTGCTTTGTCTTAAACAGACTTGATCAAAACAAAATTCAATTTTTACACTGAAAAAATTATATTTAAGATGATAATAACCAACAAAGGAACTAAAAAACTAATTACACAGAATTTTGTACTGAGTTCTAGCTTAACTGATAAAAACTAAAATATATATATAACTTTTAGATAAGGGTTTTGTATAAACAGGCTTATTTTATGTTAAAAAGAGAAATTCTTTTTTGAACCCTTATGATAACCTCTTGATCAAAAAATTAAAAAATCATAATAAATTTGAAGCGGGGACCTGATGAATTTTTATGTAAATAAAATTAATCAATATTTAGAGTTAATTAGAATTTGGCAGTCAAAAAATGAGCTAAAAGAATTGGCCTTATAGCTTGATGGGCTGTTTGTTTAATGATATGTGTTTTAAAATTTTTATAATTAATTTTTTTTATAATGAATATTTTAATCAATTATTTTATACACGTTTAAAGTAGTTTAATATTTTTTTTTATATTAAAATATAATTTGCGTAAATAATCAACAATATTTTTACTTTTGAGGTGAACCTAAAACATAATTGTTTTTCTGATAAACACTTGGACATTGCTATAAAATCGAAAAAAAAATGTTTGCAATCAGTCGCCGTCGTAATGAAGTCAATTACAGTGTTGTTATTAGCCGTGTTGGTTTGTTTTGCAACTAGTAAGAGTGAAACGAAAAAAGTGAAATTTGCAGACAAAGATTTTTTATTAAAACAAGCATTTGTTTTTGAAATCTTCCAACACATTCATCAAGATGATGTGTTCAGTCACCAATATGCAGAAGGCCAAAAATATAATATTGAAAATAATTTTGAAAATTATAATGTAAAAAAAGATGTCAAAGATTTTTTCACTGAATGGACCACGGAACCAATTTCAAATGAAGAAATTTTTTCTGCTACGCATTATCGTCATATCGACATGGCTTCATATCTAGTTAAAACATTGATTGGAGCTAAAGATTGGAAAACTTTTAAATTAACAGCTTTATGGGCACGTTTCCGTGTCAATAAAGAATT
This sequence comes from Hybos culiciformis, assembly GCA_964007475.1. Taxonomy (NCBI): domain Eukaryota; kingdom Metazoa; phylum Arthropoda; class Insecta; order Diptera; family Hybotidae; genus Hybos; species Hybos culiciformis. The sequence continues at coordinate 31,471,623 of OZ023273.1, read as the reverse complement.
ATTCGTCTATTCATTCTCAATTGCATGTTTGCATCGACCAGACTTAGAAGGTATTATACTTCCACCAATTTACGAAATTTATCCATATTACTTCTTTGGAGCTGAAACAATTCAACAAGCACAAAATTATAAAATTCATGGATTCCATAATGTTAAACAAGTTGAAAATAATTACCAAGGTGTTATTTTATCAAATTACACTGGAAAATGGGGACATTTCGATGATAACAACATATTGGCTTATTTCACTGAAGACGTTGGCTTAAATGCTTTCTATTATTATTACAATTTGGACTATCCGCAATGGAGCAAAGGATTTACAGAAAATCGTTTATTCAAAAAAGATAACCGTGGATCTTTATATTTATTCGTTCATAGACAATTATTGGCACGTTATTATATGGAACGGTATGTTCAACTTAAATTATAATTAAAAGTCGAACTTAGACAACTTTTCTATTAACTAAAGAGAATACTCACATTTTTAATTTTTTTCTAGTTTGTCACATGATTTAGATGAAATTGAAGATTTCACACTATATAATAAGTTTGCAACAGGATATCATACAGGTCTTCGTTATTATAATGGAGCAACTTTTCCAGATCGTGATAATGATTTTAAATTCCACCATCAAGTTGAAAATTATGATTTAATTGAAGAGGCTCGTAAATGGGAATATCGTTTAAGCGATTTCATTGATACTGATCGGCTTTTAAAGGGCAATAACAAATATCATGAATTTCCCGAAAATGATTCATATTATATCCATCATACGGAAGCTTTAGGAAATTTACTTCAAGGTAATAGAGACAGTTTAAATGACCGGTACTATGGAAAGTATGATCTTAAACTACGGTGGATAGCAAACACTGGAATTGAATATGGTACTCATGAGGAAGCATTACCAAGTGCCATTAATCATTATGAAACTTCATTAAGAGACCCAATTTTTTATTCAATTTACAAACGTATTATGAAATTTTATTGGCAATATGTATTTACATTACCTGTATATGACGAGGAAGAATTATTTTTCGATGGTGTAAAAATTGAGAAAGCTGAAGTTAGCAAATTGACAACGTATTATGACAATTTCGACGCCGATATTACTAATGCTGTCAATTCAACTGATTTCCGGAAATTCGGTAGTATTGCCCATGATGGGCATGACTTCGTAATCAAAGCACGTCAATGGCGTTTAAATCATGAGGCATTCGATGTCAAATTGACCGTTAACTCAAATGAAGAACAAAAAGCAACGGTGAAATTCTTTATTGGGCCAAAATATGATAAATATGGACATAAAATTTTATTGGAAGATAACTACAAAAATTTCTTTACATTAGATGAATTTGTTGTTGATTTAACTCCTGGACAAAATGTAATCGAACGTAATTCGAACGATTTCACTTGGTATGTTAATGATAGAACCACTTACTTTGATTTATATAAAAAAATTGTGACGGCAATTAATGCTGATGAAAAATTTGCATTGGATATGACTGAAGCCCATTGTGGATTCCCACGTCGTTTGATGTTGCCGAGAGGGAAAAAAGGAGGAATGCCATTCCAATTCTTCTTTTTTGTTTATCCATTCCAAGAAACAAAAACTACCGAAACTACTGATTTCGAACCAACAATATCTTGTGGTGTCGGTTCAGGCGCAAGATATAACGATAACACCCTATTGGGATTCCCATTCGATCGTCCTCCTAGGAGCGTTAACTTTAAATTTAATAACATGATGTTCTATGATGCCTTAATTTATCATAAGATTTTTATTTATACGCATAATCAGTAACTAAATAAAAATTAATTTTATTAAAGTAAAGTTTCTAAAGCTTATGAAATAATTTAAATTTAGGTAAATTTTTCTCCACAATGACTTCGATAAGTTTATATACGTGAAACCGTTGCTATAGCATATCACTAATCCTCTGAGCTTCCACGTCTACTAAATAATCATTAATATTCATTTGATATTAAAAGCCATTGAAAAATAAATATTAAAAAAAATGAATGTTTTGAAGAAATTATTTATACTTTTATAGAATTAGAGATTTAGAATAGTTTTTTTTCAATATTTTGTTAAATCAAGAAAAATATATGGATCAAGAATCAAAAAAATTATAGGGATTTTTGATGGAAAACGGGGTTAAAAGTAATTATCCATATGAAAAAGATAAAATTATGGAAATTTTTAAAACTCGAAATGAAAATATATACCTATATGTATGACAAATATTTAATAAAATAAATGTTACGTACTTTCAGATCATAAGAAAATCCTACATAATGCTGTTAGCTCTAAAATTAAATTACCATTGCTTATGATCTCATGAATATTATAAAATTAATTTCGAGATTATACCTAGTTTGTTTCTTTTTAAAAGCAAAAATATTTTGATGTCAACGAATAATGTTTGTCACCACAATGAAGATGTATTGCATAAAAATATTATAATCATGTTATCAAATTTATGACTTGCAAAATATAAATTAACATTAGTTGATTTGATTTTGATTGAAATGTTAGTGAAAATGATTGAAAATTTAATTGTTTATGTAGTAATCATAAAGATGTATGTATTGTGCGTGCTAGGTATATATAAAACAAGTTAATTAATTGCTATTTGATCACTATGCTCTTCGGTTTACATAATATGAATGAATATGTTTTGTTAGAAACGAACCCGCACTTAATTAGATTATTAAGATTACGTCAAAACTAAAAGATTCGAAAAAAAAAAAAAATTAAAATCGAACAGTATTTAGTTGATAATTTCAATACTTTATATTTTATATTTATCGTTTTCTAAGATAGTGTGTTGCTTTTATCTAAAAACTTTTTTTTTTGTTATAAAAAAGGTGTTTTATTAATTAAAAATTGTATCATCACCCTCACTTCGAATTACTCTTACGATGTTACCTGGAAAAGAATTTGTAACCACAAAACTATTAAACATTTGTATCTGGGAAACGTTGATGACTGTCTCTTAAGAGTAGTCGAAGAAACCAATTTTGTGAGGTTTTATTTCGTACTCGTTTCCAGAAAGTAATTTTGCGAAAAATGGCATATTGGTAATATTTTTTCGAGTACACTTAAATAAAATTAAAAACCAATTTTGAAACGTTTTTAGTATTATGTTTTCTGAAGATTTTTAAATTTTATATTAAATTCATATTCAGAATTGAAGGCAATTGGGATTCTCTTCGGACTTCTGATATAGCAATTAAATTTTAAATTCTTATTAACACAATATTATTCAAATATAACGAGTTACTAAAACGTTTAAATCATAATTTTCATAAAATTTTGGTTATAAATTTAATTATTATAATACAACATACATATACATTATCTAAGACCAATATGTCACGTTCAGTGTTATCAACAAAAAAGCGAAACAAAAAATGTTAACATAATTTTATTTAGTTTTTTTTTGTACTAGTTTGGCAAATTTTAATGTACGGGAATCTTCGTTAACCAAAATAATATTGAAAGCATGATGCTCCCGAAAGGCATCAAAATGTTACAATATTTTGATTTATTAGTAGCTTTTTTCAAACTCGACGAATACAATGGATTCTTTTTCCGGTATCCGTTTATAGAAGTAAGAAATCAAAATTAATGTAACCACTATAATGAAACCTTTATTATCATTATAGTTATTTTATTGCTTGTAATAATTATACAAAATAATTATCTTATTTATAAAAAAATATATGTACCCATATATTATGTAAGATAAAAAATTCTACTTGAAGACTAATTTATTTTATAAAACTCGTTTATGTTGAAGTCTATATCAAGCACAATGTTCGATGTAAGAAGATGTTAACACCAAAATTTTTTATTTCTTTACAAAATTGAGCTAACACAGTGATTAAGGTAGGAGATAATTATGTTGAATGAATATTATTTTTTTAATTTTATTTGGCAAATAAAATTGAGATTAAAATATGGTAATTTTTTTTTCCAAATAAAAATTATGAACATAAAAAATTCACTGAAGGTTAATCAAATTTAACAAATAAATTTATTTATTTCATGCATATAGACGTCGAAAAGTTATCGATGAAATTTAAGAAAAATATGTTTTTTCTTCAGCTAATTATTGATAAGACACAGTCCATTGACATTTTATAGTGTTGTTAGCATAATTTTATTCTTTGATTACTGGGCAAAACCATCGATGTGAAATTCTTACTCGTTAAAAGTTTAAATTGTCATGTTTTTTTTTTCCATTTTAATGCTTAAGACACAGTCATTAATTTTGAAAAAGGATAGTGTTATAAATTAAAATATTGTATTTGGGGCCTACACACCATACTTATTTAATTGTTAAACAAAAAAAACTTATTTGGAACATCATGCGATTTTGGCTTTAATAAGCCCCTATTTTACTGTCTAAGTCTACAACAATGCTTGATTTTTTTAGCTAACTTTTAATACAAAAATTTGGGGATTATTTTGAGGTTATAAACACTTTTTTAATAAAGCATAAAAGTATATCTATTTTTGGACATATACATATACTGATGGTTTATCCTAAATCAATTTAAAAATAAGATATAACAAAATGAAACTCACTTTTCTTAATAAACATTTTTAAAATTATTGATCAGATGCGCCAATTTTAAGAAATATTGGTCGACATGAAGATCTTAGAGAAAATGAAAGAATTTCACTACATATATTACAAGCAAAAATTAATTATTTTTCCATTAACTAAAATACAATACAATAGTGTCAATTCTGTTTGTAAATATTGGTACACACACCAATAAATTTGAACAGAATGGAAGCAAATACATAGTTTTTTTTAATTAAAATAAAAAATAATCTTACCGTCAGGAAAATTGCATAGAAATTATTTCTTTTTAAATTTAATTACGGTTATCAAATCTAAAAGAGCGACTCTTTCACCTTTGTTGCACTTGTCAGACGTGATAAAGAAAAACCATGAAAGTCATATTAAAAATTATTTGAAATTGAAAGTATAAAAAGAGATACTAAATTTGTCTAAGGTATCAGTCATCACCATGAGGTCGATCACAGTAGTACTTTTAGCCACTTTGGCATGTTTTGCCGCCGGATCTTATATGTCGAAGAATATTAAATATGCCGACAAAGATTTCTTAATGAGACAAACATTTGTTTTTGAAATTTTCCAACATATTCATCAAGATGATGTATTCAGTCATAAATATGAAACTGAACGTAATTATGTTATTGCAAATCATTATGACAAATATGACAAAGTAGATTTGGTTAAAAATTTTGTTGAATATTGGAGCTATCATCCACTTCATGATGATGAAATTTTCACTATTATGTACGAACATCATTACAAATTGGCTGAACATTTAGTTGATGCTTTATATTTGGCTAAAGATTTTGAAACTTTCAAATCGACAGCATTGTGGGCCCGTTTCAATGTTAACAAACAATTATTTGTTTATGCATTCTCAATAGTTTGTGTACATCATCCATTGAACCAAGGAATTGTATTGCCAGCAGTTTATGAAATCTATCCATATTACTTCTTTGGTGCTGAAACAATTCAAAAAGCACAAAATTATAAAATGCATGGATTCCATAATGTTAAACAAGTTGAAAATATGTACCAAGTTGTAATTCCATCAAATTACACTGGCAAATTTGGACATGTAAATGATGATAACTTATTGGCTTATTTCACTGAAGATATTGGCTTGAACTCATTCTATTATTACTTTAATTTGGATTATCCATTCTGGACTCAAGGTTCAACAGAACATCCATTAAGCAATGACTATCGTGGTGCTATGTACTTGTTCATTCATTGGCAATTATTGGCTCGTTATTACATGGAAAGGTGAGAATTTTTATTTCTTAGATTTTAATTCCATTTCATTTTTTGAAGTTTAAAAAATTTAAATTTTTGATATTTGAAATTTTTACCAAACCTAGCGCATAACGTAAGCTTGCTAGATCTCTAATTAAAATTAAAGGTTCCATTATTTAGCTTACTCTAAAATTTCGGTGTAAGGTCAAACATTGAAAATTATAGTGAAGTAGGCAAATAAAAAAATACTTAATTTATTAAACAATTTGTTTTACAGATTATCTCATGGTTTGGGAGAAATTGAGTATCTCAATTACTATGAAACATTTGATGCTGGATACCATACTGGACTCAGATATTACAATGGAATTTATTTCCCAAATCGTGACAATCATTTCAATTTCTATTATCCCGATAATTATGAAATTATTGATGAAGTAACTATGTGGGAACATCGTTTAGGCGATTTTGTTGACACCGATTATCTCTTCTTAGAGAATCATAAGAAATACGAATTCCCTAGCGAAGACAAATATTACATGGAACATGTTGATGCTCTCGGTAATTTACTTCAAGGAAATAAAGACAGCTTGAATGAACGCTTTTTCGGACATTATGATGGTTATTTGCGTGACATTATCAACCACGGTATTCCTTATGGTAAATTTGAAGATAACTTGCCAGGACCAATAATGCATTTTGAAACATCTTTAAGAGATCCAGCTTTCTATGCAATGTACAAACGATTGTTGAACTTCTATTGGAGATATATGGAATCAGTACCAAAATATGAAGAGAGCGATCTTGATTTCGAAGGAGTTAAAATTGAAAATGTCGAAGTTACCAAGCTAACAACATACTATGACACATTTGATGCCGATATTACAAATGTTGTTGATGTTGAAATTTACGATGATAAACATTCAACTGATTTCCAGAAATTCGGTCGTGTTGCCCATCATGATGGACATGACTTCGTAATCAAAGCACGTCAATGGCGTTTGAATCATATGCCTTTCGATGTTAAATTAACAGTTAACTCAGATAAAAAACAAAAAGTTGCTGTTAAATTCTTTATTGCACCAATCTTCGATTCTCATGGCCACAAAATCTATTTAGAAGACAATCATATGAACTTCTTCGAATTAGATCATTTCGTTTATGATTTAGAGTCTGGCAAAAATGTAATTGATCGCAATTCAAATGATTTCTCATGGTACGTTAAGGATAGAACAACATATTTTGAATTGTACCAAAAATTGATGATGGCTTCCAATTCTGATGATGTTAAATTCCCATTGGATATGACTGAAGCACACTGTGGAATTCCACAACGTTTGATGTTACCAAGAGGAAAGAAAGGAGGTATGCCATTCCAATTCTACTTCATTGTATACCCATATCATGCACCAAAAACAGCACAATTCACTGGATTTGATCCTACAATTTCATGCGGTATTGGCTCAGGTGCTAGATATATTGATGCAACACCATTTGGTTTTCCATTCGATCGCCCAGTTGATCATCATCACTTCCACTACGACAATATGGTATTTTATGATACTTTTATTTACCATAAAACAGAAAGTGACATCAATGCCGTTCGTCATTGATATGTCAAAAATTATTTTGTTAAAAAAAATTATGTCAGTAGTAGGACATGAGTAATTAAATTAATTACTCTTAAAATTAAGTTATTTTGTCAATATTTTATTTTTATAAGCTTAACTTGAACAGAGTAAGAACAATAAAGAAGCTTTAAGATAAATAAAAAACATATGTATGAATTTATTTTGGCTTGCACCTTTGAAGATCTAAGCTAGGTATAAAGCTGGGGCGCTACAGATTCTAAAACTTTTTTGAACTTTTCCAAGTGTAAATTTTTTTTTGGTGCAACTTTATTGCCTGTATTTACTTTCAACTACGAATAATTACTTAATTTTTCTTCAAATTTTATAGGAGAAAAATATTGAGTTTATAGAATTTAAAGGAATATAGAAACAATTCAAAAGCAATATAAAAATAACATGTGACAAGAAAAATGTTTATCCAATGTTTTTGCTTGGCATAAAGTCCTGTTTTTATTTTTAACAACGATATATCCTTTGTACACTACATTGCTCGTCAGTGAAATTAAACAACAATTAATATTTTTTTGTTTTTCCAATTTTATATTCCTCTGTCTATAATTTTATTTTTATTCTTAATCATTAAAAAATGATCATACGAAATTTTCTCTTGAAAATTCTTGAAAACCCATCATTTGCTAAAAAGATATCATTTTGACATTTAATTACAAAATTTTTAATTGAGTACAAGTATACAAGTAATAATTAAGCTCATAGTTGATTACCTGCTTGCTTATACTACGAGTGTTATATTTTGTTATCCATTTAATTGTACAAAAAAAAAAAAATAAAAAATGAAATAAAAATAAAAACTGATGACGATGATAAGAAAATAAACCACTTCATATCGTTATAATTATATCCTTTACCTAAAAATTGCTCGAAAAAAAAAAAAAAAATTGTACATACAAAACATACAAAAAATATAATAAAACGAAACGAAAAAGTACAACATTAAAAAACATAAAATGAATAAAAAACCTTTTATGTAAAAAATGCAACAAAAATTTGTTTTTATTTACCATTATTATTATTATTATTATTATTATTTTTTTTTTTTATTATTATTTTCTGTTGGTTGTTTTTTTTTTTTAACTTTATTTTTAATATTTTTACAATGAAAATACAAAAAAAAAAAAACTTGAAATTTTTATATAATTTTTTATTATTTCCCAAAAAAAAATGTATTTTTTTTTGTATCTGTTGTTCAACACCCTTAAAATCCGTTTTATTAATGCATTTTTTGTTTTTTTTTTTGTTTTTCTCCTTTTATTTTTGTATAATATATATACATATATGTATATTAAACGTATTTCTGTTTATATATATACTTATACATATATACATATTTTTCAATATAATTTGATGTTTTAAAACAGAAAATATAAAGTTAAATTTTCATATATCTAGATTTTTTTTGTTCCTATAGGTTTATATATATTTATATATAATTTTTTTTTTATAAATATATTTTTTTTTCATTCATATTACATATAATTTTTATTTAATAATTTTTTTTTTATTTATATAATACTATATAATTTTTTTTTTTATATTTAATCTATATTTTTCGCACATTTTCCATAATTTTCTTTTTTTTCTTATATTTATATATATATATATATATTTTTTTTATAATACAATTACCATATAATATTATTTTATTATTATATAAATTTTATTATTTAATACTATTAATATTATTTTATTTTTATTTTTTTTTAACTCGTTTTGATTTAATTTTTATTATATTTATATTATGTTGTATATATGCCTATAATATACCTTGTAGGGTAAGAAACCAGTTTTACACAAAATAAGTTCCAAAGGATCAAAGAATTATATAGTTTTAGTTTTTAATTATTTTTTCTTAACTATTATAAGCGCTAAGCTTATTTACTGAGACATCGAACATTAATTTGAAAATAAGCGCTCCAATGTCGTAAGCGCCCAATTTCAAAATCTCTAAACAGAAAAAAAAACAAATAAAATCCTCCTTCGAGTTTTAACTATTATCATGTCATATGTGCTTAAAAATTGTCATTTACGATTTACTGTATAATATTGAAAGGAGGTTTTAGTACACGGGACTGGCGCTTACGGCTAAATGTTTCGTGCTTTTGTGGTTCTGTATTTTATCACTTTCGAATCACCAATTAAATCAATACTATCATCGAACTGTCCTTTTTTTCCCTACAGGGTATATTATACCTATATATACTACATAAATATATATATATATTTTTTTGTAGTAAAATTGTTATTTTTACATAACAAAAAAAGGAAAATAAAAACACAAAAAAAAATAAATCCGCGTGTATTGCATAATAAATATAAAACATTCAACTGATAAAGTAAATTTGTTATACTTATTCACTTTTTTTTGTGACGTAACAAAATTAATCGTTATTGTGAAACACGTATTTATCTGCATTTAATTATGACGTCATTGTATTTCTTGAAATTTCACTAACTAATTATTATTTATGTATAGATTATTGAAGATTGTAATTTATTTAAGCTTTATTTTTTAAAACTTTAGATTCAAATGCAATTTTGAAATTTACCAAATTTACATATTATCGAATGTTTACTATTAGTAGAATCACAATGAAATAAGTATAACAGAGATTGAATAAAATTTTCTTGCAATTTAATCAGCTCCAAACAAAAACATAAAAATTTATCTACATGTTTGATGATTTGTTTTATTTTTTTTTTTTTAGATTCACCGAAACCCGTTTTTACTACTTTATTATAATTTTTTGGGAACGAAAATTATTCAATTTTGTTCAGTCTGTTAAAGAGTTATATTTGTCTGTGGTAGAATATAAGTGAGTGCAATTTTAAATGTTTTAAAAATGAGTTTATTTCTCAGAGAAGAACGATTTTACATATTAATTCGCAGATCATATATAGGTGATTCGAAATTTATAAGTTTATTTTAAAATGTTACTTTTTATTTGTAACTATATATATGTAGTTTGGATTGGAAGTCTTGAGAAGCCAGGATATTTTCAAGTCATAAATTAAATTACATTACCTACGTATTAAATTGGAATTGTTTCTTTTTTTATTGTAATTATCTTTATATATTTTGTTCTAATTAATTATAATATTAATTTATAGTATTTTTTCTAAAATTTTAATATTCATTTGCGTTTACTTTTGATTTGGCATGGATTATTTTCTGTATTTTAACATTTTTTATTTACAAATTATATAATCATAATTTACATTTTTACTAATATTATGCAGCGAAAAATCATTAATTTCAAACTTTAACTAATTTTATTAATATAATATATTTAGTTAATGATAGAGCTCGAAATTTTTCTTTCCCTTAATAGGTGGTTATTTGAGTGTTTATCTTTTGAAATAATTAACATTCTGGTTGGAAATTTTTGGTACAAAAATTGTCTATGTGAAGAATACCCCTTTTATCCAGGCTTATTTGAGCAAAGGATAAATCTTGAAGAACAATTTTGTATAACACAATAATTGCAAGGGAAAAAAAAGTTTAGTTATTAATTTTTTTTAACCTCTAGGCGAATAAGTAGTGATCCGAAACATAATTGTATTGAAATATTTAACCTATAGTTAGGGTTGTAGAGACATACACATAAGAACAACAGATACTTATGCAATAATACCATAGAATTAGTAATAATAAAATTAGATAATTTATTAGCGAAATAAAGAAAAGTTAAATTATGACACCTGTTGCAAATACTTTGAATTTTATTCAATACTCAGCTGATATCCAAAAATTTCTAAAATAAAATAAAAATGGTTTTTTAATACACTTTTAAGTTTAACATAATATTTTCTCCCGAAATAAGGGAATTTAAGGACTTGTGTATTCAAAACCTATTAACACCTTTATTATACTCAACAGAAAATTTGTTGTTTTTCTTTTCATATATTATGAGTTTAACGATAATTTCCGCTCAACCATTACGTTGTACTACATATTAAAATCAGTGAAGTATTTCAACACAGTTAGCAGTTTTGAGAATATAAAAGTTTTTTTTGTTTTTTTTTTTTTTCCAACAAAACTTTAATTTATTTAGCTCTTCTAAAAAAAAAAAAAAATATGTTGTTTATTTTATATATTTTTAACATTTTCTTATAATATTATTTTAATAGTCTGAAAATTTTAAAAATTATTATTTTATTTACGTTTAAATTGTACAAAATCCTTACATATCACATATAGAAATTAAATTTCAATTAAGTTGTAAATAAAATGAAGTTATGTTTTTTTTTTTTTTTTCAACAGCAATTATGTTTATAATGGAAAATAAATAGTTTTGTACTTATTTATAGTTATATGAAAATTTAAAATAATAATAGAAAATTAAATATATACCTATTTTATTTAATAAAAAAAAAAATAAATAAAATAATAAAAATTTTTTTATTATAATTTTATATTAATTTTTTTTCCCATTTTTAAGTTTTTCACACATTGCAATTTATTTTGATTTTTATTTTCATTTAAATAAACTCTATTTACATATAGTTAGGATTTTGAATACGTATTATGTATTTTTAATGTTATTTATATAAATATGTATATATAATACTATATTGTTTTGTGTCGTAGATTTATTTATTAGGTATATTTTTTTTTCCTTTTATTGTTTTACATAATAATTTTTTTTTTTTTTAAATTATGTATATACACACCTACATACATTTATATGTTATATAAATTTGATTTTGTGGTAAAAATTACATAATATTATACATTTTTTTTATTTAACTCCCTCGAATATTATATGTATACCTATATGCGAACATATAATATGCAATATAACTATCAAAACAAAATAAACTTAATTAAATTTTAATTATGTACAAACCACTAACGGCTTTTTAATGATGATTTTTTTTTTTTTTTTCGAAAAAAGCAAAAAAATTTTTTTTTTTTTAGATTGAACCGAAATCACTACCGTAACAAAAGTTATGTTCCATGTTCAGCATAGCTTATAATATTTAGTAGTTCGATTATATTGTTCTCCTGATGAGGGTTGAATAATAAAATAACAAGTAGCTACTTACAACAAAAATATTTAAATTAAATTTATTGTTATTTTTAAGTTTACTAACGCTGAACGCAATCAACATACGTATTCAATTAAATTAACTCATATGTTCTATTATTATTTTATGTTTTAGTAAATAAATTTTGCTTCAGCATTTAAAATAATAAATGGGTATGATTTATTTATTTACTTTTTTTTAAGTTGTTAATTTTGATTTAATACATAAATTCCTAAAATTATAATAATAATATGAAATTGAATTATTTCGATTTATGAAATTTTTTCACGTAATAAATTTTTTCTAAATACAATAAAATTATCAAAAATATTTTAAATATTTTTATAATGATAAAAAAAAATTAAATAAAATCGTTCCCAAGCGAATATCTTTGAGCTTTATTAATTTAAATGAATTTAATTATAGTTGTTTTGTAGTTGAAGTTTAAATAATTTAGAATTAATTAAAATTTGAAATCAATGAATCTTCATTACAAATAAATGAAATGCACCTAATTTAGTTGTACCATACACACAACATAACATGTACATACATTTTATAAATCAAATTTTGTTTGTGTACCCGATTGAAAAAGGGTTTAAAAAAAAAATATTCATAAAATAGTAATTTTAAAAGTATATAACATCAGAATATGCATTTCAAAAGGAACGGTAATACATATACTTTAAAAATTGAATGTAAAAATCTTAATATTGTTACAGGAAAAGTTACACATTTACTTTTACAATTTGACAGGATGATTATGCTAAAAATCACAACAGCATTTTTTTCGAACTATTAGATTAAATTAAATAAAGTTTAACATTACGTTATAATATAGATGCTGTTTGACTTTGTAGTTCAACTTTAAAGTAACATTAAGTAGTTGGGTCCAGTCTATTCACACGGGATAAATCTCATCTTTTATTTTACTAATAATTTTGGAATTTATGTATAGTTATTACACAAATAACTATATTTGTGTGTATACATTTATAAGTATTTTTTTTTTTTAACAAGTTAGTTAAAATTCAATATTATAATGTATAATTCTCATTAAATACAAATAATATTTAAATGGAAATATTAAAAAAAAAAAACAGAATATTAATTAATTTTAATTGAATCGACATAAACTTTCTTCCTTTTTTTTATTTAAATTTTATGTTTGAGCCATTTGAAAAAAAAAAACACATTACGGAATTAAAACATAATATTGGTTTCAATCTGCAAACAAAGACATAATTCGCTCGTACAGGAATTTGTAATAGCCTTGGTTGACGGAAGTAAACTATGACAACATAATATTCTCTTGACAAAGTCCTTGTTTTCAGATAAACAGCCAAGAAATTATTCATGTTGTTTAGCTCGAAGTTAAAGTTTTTAACGTAATATTTATAAAACTGACCAGAAGTTCTTTTAAAAAAAATCATAATTGTACGTGTTCTGTTACCTATGTATACATTAGTTTCGTTAATCCTTAACAGTTATTTTAAATTTTTGGAAATATATGGATAAAGCGTGTTTTAGATAATATCATCCTATTCGGAATCTCCATAATTACATAAAAGAAACAGTTAAACTTTAATATTTAGTGTCAGTTTTATTATTTTATTTGAGCCGTTTGAATATTCATTACTACAATGGTTTTTACATTAAAATTACAAACAAAAACATATCAAAAGAAAATGAAATCATACAAAAATATTTTGTCTTATATTATAATTATCTTTTTTATCAAATTAATTTATTTTCGACAAATAATATTTTTTTTTTATTATAAATAGATGTACGTTAAATATTTCTATTTTTAATCATATTCACATATTCATTTTTTTTTATTTTTTTTTTAATTTATTAACTATTTATTTGTATATTTAATTTTACTTTAATTCTTTAATTTTTTTTTTCAATATTCCATATTTTAATTTTATTTTTATTAAATTTTTTATTAACAAAAATAAAATATTATTTAATATCTAGATCCTAAAGCAGATAACATCATTGTTAAAATGACGTCACACATTATTGACTTCATATAAAAATAACAAATATATAGAAAATATAATTAAAAAATTAATTAAATTAATATTATTTAAACTATTTGAAGAACCAGTTAGTGCTGAATTATCAGGATCACCATTGCTATGCTTTGAACCTTCTAGTCCAAGTAAATTAGGAGAAATAGTTGTTGGCGGTGTCATACTTAATAAAATTCGTTGTTGAACTGTTTTATGATAGACATGTAATATTGACACTTCACATTGCAATATAATACTGGTCTGATATTTTGGTACATGCTTGAAAAATTCTTGTAATATTGTACTGTGAGGATAAATTTCTAATGATGAAATTGTTGGTGAATTTATTATTCGTTGGAATGGATTTTTGTAAACCTGCATTAAATTTATATCAAGAATGTGAAAATATTGTACAAAAAAATATTTAAAAAATTTTATTATATAGGGTTATGTTAATTCATAATTTGCATGAAAATGCATTATTAATAAATTAGTGTCTTATAATTATTATAAAAGCTAGATAGTTAACTTTTAATTGAAAAAAAAAGAATGTTGATAGTTGTTGTACGTGTACCCAACTAAATTATTTATTATTAAAGTCAGTTCATTACATATGGGTTAATAGCTTATATACTTCCAGTTTTTGATCAAAGGTAATTTCATTGTTATGGGAGAAAATAATTAGGTTTAAAGAGTTGATAAATATGAAAAGTTTTTAAACATGAAAATGCAAGTAAAATAATGAAATTATTTTCTTCAACTTCAAAAGCTGCAATAATAATTACTATGTGGAAATTGAATGTAAACATGAAATCTTTTTTTTTTTCAAATCAAATTATAAATAAATAAAATGTTAAGTCAATAACATTTACATATAATAGTCAATAGTTACTATTTCATTATAAGCATAAATTCAAGTTTCCTACTTTTGAAGATTAAAATAAAAAGATGTAAATTTCGAAAACTGAATTATGTTTCAATACTGAAAATATTTGGAATCGATATTAAGTTGGTGACTTTATATACTATACATAATTTGTATATTATATATAGAAAAAAATGTATTTACCTTTCTTCCATTTATTAACCATGTTATATTAGCAATTGGATAGGAAGTTCCAACTTTACATACTGCTTTAAATGAATCACTAGAACTAATCATTTTCTTGTCAACATGCAACATAGGATCTTCTTTTGGCAATTCAATAACTTGCATGTGAGCTGAACGAATGTCAGTATGAAAAAGTGGTGCATCTTCTGATACTTCACACTGATAATTTCCGGACAATTCACGAGTTACACTGCGTAATGTAACTGATGTTGAATCGGAGGTTGAAATCTAAAAATTTTGTTTAATTATAACATAATTATACATTATTAATGTTTGAGTTAAAGAATACGCCAGGCGTCCTAATATTCTACAAACATTTTCATAAGAAAATCGGGAAAAAATAAAAAAAAAAAATATACAAAATAATAATGATTTTTTACTTCTATATATTTCAGATCTTCAAACTGTCCCTGATATTAAAAAAATTTTCCCTCAAGCTTTTTTTATTTTTCCTCTATTTTCTAAATAATGTATATGTCCGGAGAAAAAAAATTATTATAAAATCACGTTATTTCATTTTTTTTTCTAATTTAAATTTATGTTATATATGGAATAAATAAGAATGGTTTTTTTTTTTTTTTCATTTTTCAGTTATATACCAAAAGAGGGGTTATAAATTTAGTTATGTGTCAAGTCAGCATTAGTAGTTTTTTGTTTTTTATTTTTTATTTATCCTTTTGGCTTTATTAATTTACTTTGTTTTTGTTGTGCTTTTTTTTTTATACATATACACTACATTTTATTAACAATATTCAAAATATAAACATAGTAGGAAGCTTGAAAAAAAAAATCATAGTCTCTTGCTAAAAAGGAAGAACATCCTCAAAGAAAATAGGGAAGGATGAATTCAAAACTAATAATACAATCAGGAAAAACAAAAAAAAAAAAAATTAACAGGATGCATAAATAAATATTCTGGTCTTTAACAGAGGAGACAAAAATAAATTTATGAAATTTAATAATAAAACAAAAGGAAGAACAAAAAAAAAATTGCTTAAAATAAAAAATTATAACAAATAGGTATACCTACATGTATATATATTTTTTTTTTCATATTTAACTCTTTCGTATATTGGAAAGGACACAATATTTTTTTTTATTCTAAATAATGACAATAATTATAAAACTCATGTTAACAAAATACGTAATAAATGTTTTATAGCATAATGGTTCACCAAGTTCATATTTGATTGCACAAGAGAATAGAAAAATTAAGGATTTTATTAAAAAAGAAAATTATTTATTTTAAATATATTTGATAGAATTTTAGAAGATAGAAACCGGAAATGTATATTAAATGAATATAAATTTCAACTATGCTATTTGAATTGAGCTTGATAAAAGGGGTACTCTATACTTTCGAAGTTCGTAGTTCGTAGAATTGAGTTTTCGATATTTATAGTTTTATTAACATTGTGTCAAGATGAAATATATTTTACTTCGGAGCAATTTTACCTAAAAACGTTTAAACAACCATTTTCTTAAAAAAAATAATATAAAATTACAACTAGTACAGGATCCATTTTTATGGTTTAATTAATAACTTTCAACTAAATATAAAACTGTATCGAACCCATGTTAATTTGTCACCATACCTGCGTGTCGTCAGAAGAAAGCTATATTATATTAGTATACTTAATTATTATGATAACAGTAAATTTTAAAAATCTCTGAAAACATAATGCATTGCCATTGAGCACATTTAAGAAAATCTCAAGAATGTAAGATGTATATACTTTAAATTATTTCCACGGTCATGATGGAATTTATTTAGTTTTTATATACATCATAGGTATTATAAAGTATATATAATATCTAATTCCAATTGCATGGAAAAAATATTTTAAAAAGTTTAACTCAACTCTTTGTAATTAATTTCGTCAACTTGTTTTTATGGTTTCATCTCTTTTTTTTTTGAGTAAAATTTTTTTGGCAATTTTTATTATTGTCAATGAAAGAGATAAGTTTTGCAACTAAAAAATTGTAGGTAGGTATTTGCATATATATCTTCATTATTAAAACTTATTTTTAATTACTTAAACAAAAAGTATTAAAATAGAAAAGTCTTAATTTTTTTTTAAGTTTTCATTCTCTGCGGTTCGAAAGAAATAGGTAAATGTAGTAATTCATATCAAACTTAAGAGCGTATGGCTACTTGAAATTTTAAGACCAAGGTATATAATGTTGAAACTCAATATTCAAAATATATAATAATTTTGATGGCTATAATTTTTCCTGAATTTATTTAAGTGGGCTTAAATTTCATATTTGAACAATTCTCAGTACATTTTTTTTTTGAGTAGGTATTCACTTTATGTAATTGTATTTTTTGTAAATTATGTAAAGTAGTAAAGAAAACTTGAGGGCATTAAGGTTTCCCATGTTAATATGAAATAATTTATTTAATTTCTTTAGTTTATTCTTATTGACTGAAGAAAAATTGCAAAAAAAAAAGAAAATTATTTTCACAACTTTTATTTTTAGTCTTTAAAAAAAAACTACAAAAATTTATTCCTTCATTTTTTTACCAAGTAAATTTAAATTTTTTGAAAGAATGCACTCCTCTCTGTGTAAATATAAGCGTAAATCCCATGAAGGATGTATGATGGCAGCTAGTTTGTGGTTCAATTCTTGGTTATGCTGTGTGGTTTTTGTAACAATATTTGAACTTAACAAAAAAAAAAAAAAAAAAGTGAAAAGAGAACCAAAACCAGAAGAAAAGTTGTTAGCGAAGAGTTATAATTTTTTTTTTCGTTGTTTCTGTTTCTGGTTAAAATTACATTTTATGTTGCGGAAAAGAATAAATTTTCTCTAAGGGAACTTTAGTTTTTCCTTATTTAATATGTAGTAAGCAACTTTTGCATAAATAAATATTTCACTTTTTTTTGTTTTTTTTTTTTTTGAAGACAAGCAGTGCTATTTTCTAAATAGAAAAAAATTTGATAGCGTTGAAAATAATTTCAATATTCTTGATAAGTACAAAATCTTCTCATGTACAGAAAAAAGAATGGTACGAGGGACTTAACAATTTAAACAATTTAATTTTTTTTTAATGTAAAAGGTAGATTTTGTATATTTGAGACGTAGTGCAGTCTTTTAGTATTGTAATTAAGCTAATGGCCATCATCTAATTTTGAAAGTTAGAAATAATTAAATAAAATAATTATTATGTCAGATTTAAAGCAATTTTATGGCCTTGAATATTAATAAAAAAAAATAATAAAAACTATCAATTTTTTAGACTCACGTTATGTAAGTCTGCGACTTGTAAAGTTGTAAACATAATGTCTTTCTATCAAAATATTTATGATTATATTTGAATAATAATTTTATACGATTATTACACTTATTATCTTTTGACCAATTTTTTTTCAAATATTTTATTTAAACTCAACCCATCTTGTAAAGTCAATCCTTTTTTTGTAAAGTACGCCCTTCTCATAACTTGAACTTTTACATTTCCTTTTCTCTTCGAAAAAAAAAAATTAAAAATAAAAATCTCGATTAAAAAGAAAATTAACATTCAAGTCAAATATTTTAATTAACATTTTCTATAATTTTTCTTTCTTGTTTCGTTATATTTGAAAAAAAAAAAAAAAAAAAATCAATTTTTTTTTTCGTAACACTACTTTAGTTTCCATTTAAAATCTGTCTGTTATTTTCAAAACATGATTATTAAAAATTAATAATTAAAAAAAAAAAATTACCTTTTCAAAAATAAAAAAAAACTTGAATATTTTTTTTTTTTATTTTTGTTTTATCAAATTAAAAATTTAAACAATTCAGTTCTGGTTTTTTTACTCAAAGTTTTCAAAGCATGAAATTTAATTAAAATTTTTTATACATTATATTAAAATAAGAAAATTTTTGTTTTGTTAGCCAGTGTGACCTTTAAATTGAACTCAAGAATATATTTTTCAAAAAAACTTAATTAAAAGGGAAAAATTTGTGTGTTTAAAAAGACAACGAAATAATATTTACAATATAATTTTCATAATCACCATTAAGGTGAAATTTACTCTATAAATATAAATAAACCCAACTATGACTGTACAACGTTATGCATATGTTCCATTCTGTTATCCAGAAGTTTTCAGAATGAACTATATGATATAATATATAATTTTGGATTAACCTTTGAGAATTTTCATTAACAAATAAATAATATGTATATAAAAAAAATTTTTATTCAAGTTTTATAAATAATTGTCGTTAAACATATTCTTGGGTAGAATTGTTCTAAATTTTATTTTACCATTCTTCGATAATTTGAACTGGTTTTTATTGAGTTTTTTGTTTGAAAATATCGAAAAAAAAAGAAAAGGGGTGGTTTCAATTTTTGAAGATAGAAATAGAAGCATCCTTGAAAGGACAACTAATAACTTTAAAGTATAATTTTTTTTTCACGAGAGGTTTGATCAACCAAAATTATATTGTCCTTTTCATTCGATTCCTTTTCGTTGATTTTTCGGGGAATTGTGGTTGGACCTACTAATATAATTGTCTTTTTTAGAAATTATGATTTTGTGACGAAATACGATTAATAAAATAAGAATAAATATAAGTTATATAGGTTTTGAGAAAGTTTCTATAATCTCACTAATTACACAATAATGCTATGAAATATTTACTAAAATATAAAAAATAAATCTCTCATGGAAATTTCGCTAAAATGAAAATCTTCTTTAAAGTTTTTAAAAAACAAATTATTATGCATAATTAATGTATGTACACATAGTCGTTATGTTGCACAAAAAAGAAATATATTTTTTTTCTTTCATTAAAACCAATCCAATCAAGTTAACATTATTGGGAACATTTTTTCAAAAATTATATAAAGTTAAATTAAAATTAACCCTTTCATATACACAATGTTCATATATTTACTATTTATACACATGTATACCATTAATAGATTTAAAATGTAACATTGAATAAACATAAACCAATAAATATAATGTTTTTCACCCATTTAAATTTAATCAAAATGAGAATCGTAAAATTTTATGTGAAAAATCATATTAAGCCATTAAAAATACACACGTACAAGAATTCAAATAAAAAAAAATATTATATATAAGTATATATATATTTATGTAGATTAATACATAATTAAATTAATTATTTTAAATATAAAATAGGGTGATTTAAAAAAGAAATAATATGTGACATTATATTTTGTAATTTTAAGATTAAAATTTCAGTGAAATCAATATCAAATTCAATATCATTAAGTCAAAAATAAATAAATAAATATATTTGGAATAATAAGATTTTTTCTTGATGGGAAAATGAATACCGAAATTTATATTCAATACTATAAAAAATGTGATTCAATTAACGATGAAAATCGAGATGTTTTAATATGCATTGCAATTTCGGTTGTGGATTCGCATGAAATTACATAATATCATTGAGTAAATATTATCACTCAATGATAATATGTTGCTTAATTTAATTTCTTCATAAATTCTTTGAAATTAAATTCGAAAATATAATTAAATTTACTTTTTATTTGAAATCCATGTTAAATATAAAATAGATTTAAAATAGAAAAATCATAAAATTTAATTAATATAACATAAAAAAAATTATATTAATATTTTTTATATATAACTACATACACAGATAAAAACTAAACATTTTAGTCTCAAAAGGTAAACGGAAATGAAAGAAAATTTTCATAGAAATAAATTTAAATAATGGTTTCTAATTTTTATCCTACATACTTTATAATAATATTCAATTAAAAATAAAATAGCTCACATTGTTTAAAAGTAAGTATGTACGTCGTTGTCGTTGTCATAAAATAAAGTTAATTTTGTAATTTTTAAATGTAATTAAAATATTTTTTTTTTCGTGCTAATTGCCTACAGCAGCAACAGCAGGAATAACGAATGAAAAATCAGTGGAATTGATAATAATTAGGTGATGATGAGTTTTAAACTTCATTCAACTTTTTATATATTTTTTTTTTAGACAATTACGTGTAATTATGTTTGAATTTTAAATATATATAAATAGTCCTTAAAATTTTATAACATAGGTAATAAAATTATATATTTTCTACATGTACATAGCATGTACACTTATAAATTATAAATAATATTTTAATTATATAGTGCTTTGAATCTTAAATTCGGGTGCGGGTAAAAATTAACGACAATTTAAAGTTGAGCTTGTTAATTTGAAGCCCTTCTTATTCTATTGGTATAAAATTAAGATATCCAGATAGTTTTCTTGAGGAAGTTTCTAAAAAGTTTGTTAGTTATGAATATGATGATACTTTTAGTTTTTATTAACTATTTAAAAGTTAAAGCATTAAATTTTATATTTTATTTTGAAATTATATACATATACATACAAAACAAGCTATACATAATTTTTTGTATTTTCAAAAACACAACGTTTTTAATAATTTTAAAATTATTGCATTGTAATTAATTTCGGTTGGAACAAAAAACCAACATAATCCAGTTTTTAGAAATGTTTTTTTTTATTATTACTTTTTCAACATATATAAATCCTCAAGCAGTAAATTAAAATTACTCTAGGGAAAAACGAATAGAAATAATATTCAAAAAATGTTATGCGACAATATATAAAATTTCAGATTTTATTTTTTGTGTTGTATTTCCCATGGAACATAATAATGTTTTATGAATTCTGTGGTACAATTAGAAAGTTTTTATTTTCTGCTAAACTTACATCAACATTAATTCCGGAAACAGGAAACACCAAAGTTGGAGGATGTTCTTTTGGTACATATCTATAAAACTCTTCCGACTCAAAATACCATCGCACTGAATATAAAGCAGCCTGAAATTATATATATTATTAAAATTAAATTAAGTTGTTTTTCATTTTCTTATTTACATATGTACATATATGATAAAAATTTTAGGTTTTCGATTGTTTAAAAAAGTTAAAAACATACATATATATTTTTGTATATTCCCAGTCCCAAACATATAGTTCGCTTTAGTTTTTAATGAGTTATACTTAAATGATTTTAAATAGATATTATTATTTAGAAAAATATATTTAAGAATGAATTTAGTTTTGGGATTTAAAATAGTAGCAGAGAACATAAAATTTTTTTTGAATTTCATTGTTTGTCATTATTATTTTACCATTTTTAAATTTAATATTGAATATCTAATTTGTAATTGTCGAAAATGGATTTTAATATTCAGTAAAGATATTTACTAAAGATTATTAAAAAAAGAAATTACCTTTTCTAAATCATATTGACATGAAAGCGTGGCTGCATTTCCCATAACAACTGCTTCTGGTACAAAAATTTTTAAATCCTTTAGACATAAAGCTATAATATAAAAAGTAGAATTTTGTTATAAAAAATCATGTAACAAAAATGGAATAGAATATTAATAATATATTTTTTTTCTTTGTAAATCAAAAAAAAAAAAAAAAACTTAACTATGCATCTTATAAATATGCGACGAAAGAAATTTTATAGTGATAATGCATTTTTGCATTTTTTATTGATTATTCATTTATTATTCGATTATCTTAAAATTGTATATATTTCGAAATATATTTTTATGCAAATTTAAGTTAAACTGGGATGTTAATAGATTTTTATCTGTGTGTAAGTAACGAAAAACACTGAAATCGGGCTGCAGGAATTGATGACTTTTATAAAGGCCAATCTGGAATCCAAAAATGTTAAATGTTCAAAACTGTGTTCTGCTGAATAATAATGACTTTGTTTCAAAATTCTTTCAAAATTATGGATCCGTTTTGAACGGTTTTAATAAATTTTGAATATCAGTTTGAAATGCATGATTTAAACCATATTTCTAAAGAATCAAAAAATGACAAATTGAAATAAAATCTATTTTTTTATTTAAAATGCAAGTCAAAAATGCATTTTATATTTATTCAAATTATGCAAAATCTAATTAGTAAATACTACAAAAATAAATAATTTCCAAGTTACGTTAATTAAATTCAAATTAAACTTGTTTCTTGTGGAATATCATTGTGTCGTGATAGTACATATTTGGTGTGTACCAACTGAGTTCATCGATCTCACGATCGAATGGATATCCTAATGGTAGTTTGTCAACATATCTTGATCCAGATCCAACACCACAGCTAATGATATGATCAAATGTTGAATATTGTTCATGTTCTGGAGCCACGTATGGTGTAACAATGAAGTAGAATTGTACTGGATAACCTTCTTTCATACCTTTAGGCAACATTAATCTGTCGGGGAATCCACAGTGAGCTTCAGACATGTCTAATGGGAATTTACCGGTACCATTATAAGCAGTCATTACCGATTTGTATAATTCATAGAAGGGTGTACGATCTTGAACAAACCATGTGTAATCATCTGATTGACGCTCAATTACATTAGCACCTGTTTTCATATCATAAATGTATGCATCCATAAGAACAAAGTTTTCACGCATATCTTCTAAATCGAATTCATTATGATATTCATCATATTTTGGTCCCAAGAACATACGAACAACTGTTTTACCAGAAACTTCTGATTTAACATTCATTTTATAAGTAAATGGAATATGGTTCAAACGTGTTTGACGTACTTTAACAACGTAATCTTCTACATAATCTTCTTCACTTACAAATCCATATTTAACAGCATTGGTGATATCAGAATCATATTTATCGAAATAAGTAACAAGTTTTTCCATTTCAACGCCTTCGATTTTAACACCTTTGTAGTAAAGTTCTTCATGATCGTAATTTGGTAAATGGTCTTTGAACTGCCAGTAGTATTGAATTAATCGTTTGTAAATTGTGTAGAAGAGTGGATCACGCATTGATGTTTCAAAATGTTCTAAAACGCTTGGAACAACTCTGGTTTGATGGTTCAAATTATGTTGATCTTCCAAAGTACCTCCGAATAACAAACGAATATAAACAGCAACATATTTATAGAAGCGCCAATGTGGCCAGTCTGGGTTTCCTTGAATCATATTTCCTAGAGCTTCAACACCTTCTGGTTGGGTTAAGTCAATTTTAGTTCCATCAGGTAAGATAATGAAGCCATAATCGATAGCATCGCGGATACGTCTTTCATAATCATCGATTTCCATAATATCATAATAGTTACGTTCATGATAGAAGTTAAAGTTATCTTCGCGAGTTGGGAAAAACATTCCGTTGTAATAACGAAGGTTTGGATAATATCCAGTTTTGATTGGTGACCAGTATGAGAGCTCTGGAATATCGCCTAAATTGTTTGATAAACGTTCCATATAATATCTAGCCAAAAGTTGTTGATGTTCAAACAAATATAATTCACCACGACGATCTTGCGATAAATTGAATTCTTTTCCTCCCATCCAGAATGGATAATCAGCATGGAAATAGTAGTAATATGAATTTAAGCCAATATCTTCTGTGAAGTACGAAATTTTTTGCTCCTCATTCAAGGGAATATATTGACCAGTATAATTCATTGGAATAATAACTTCATATTTGCCTTCAACTTTTTTGAAATTTTCGAATCCTTGCATTTTGTAATAATGTGCCTTTTGAATTACTTCAGTATTGAAGAAGAAATATGGATAAATTTCGTATGGAGCGGGTAATTCCATTCCATGCATATCTGGACGGTGCAACACAGCAACAGTCAATGAGTAAACGAACATACCTGGATTTACGTGATATGCTGCAAATACCATGGTATTGTAGAATGTTTCCCAATCTTCAGCATAAAATAAGGCATGGAATAATGAAATAGCATATTCACGATGCTCCTCATTCATAATTGAGAATAATTCATCTTTTTGCAATAAATCCAATTCATAGTAATTAAGGAATTCTTTTACTGCTTCAACATTTGAATATTTGCTAAAATTGTCTTGGAATTTATATGCAACAGCATCCTTATAATATTGAGTATGCAAATCATATTGATGAACATGTTGAAGAACTTCAAGAATAATTTTTTGTTTTGTTAAGAAATCCTTGTCTGCATATTTAACATTTGTGCCTGGGGTTACATACGCAGCGGCAAAAGCTACTAATCCAACTAGTACTGCAACTGTGATCGCTCTCATGTTGACTGATGTTGAATTATGAAATGCTTAGGTCTTTTATACTCGAGAGTAAAAAGTCAATGATTCTTACCTTTAATAAGATAATATTGCAGTCGAAATGTTATCAAAATTTTTCATTTTTATGTTATTTTGTTGTTTCAAAATGTTTGATAACAATTTTAACTTTGAAGGTGACATCAATAAGAAATATTCTGATACTATGCTAAGTATTTCGGTATTCAACTTTTAGATAGTAATGTTAGAAATCATAACAATAATAAATAAATATAAATTTTCTATGTAAGAAATTCTAATTAGTTTTAAAAAAAAATCAGAAATTATTATGGTTATCATACAATTGCTCGTACAACATGTTTGTCTTAAATTTTTAATAATATTTTATTGATCAATTTATGATTATTTATACGAAACTTATAAGTTCGTTAGAACTATGTGTCTGTCGTTTAATAAAATTAAGTGAAAATTGACTTGTTATATAATTATGTTCTTCAAAGATATCGGGATAAAATAAATTAATATAAAAAAGAAAGACAAACATTAAGCCTTATTGCAACTTTTCGAAAATACAAATTAAATTAGTATATGACATTGTCAAATAATAACGGTTCAAAGCTCTGTTTGCCAAATTTTGTTTTATTTGATTTTTAATATCGTACTTATATCAATAAAGTCCTATTTATTAATCATATCTTTTATTCAGTACATTATAATATAACATTTGGTATATATAGCATGTGGTATACTATATTTAAAGCTGCGAACATTTCATACTAGTGAAGAAAATAATTCAATGTATTTCATACAAATATTTTATATTCGATAAACTTCACTCAAAATAAAAATATTTTATTGTAATATTTATGGTATGAGGCGATCAAATAAATAACTTGAAATATACCTAGGTACATAATATATAAATTTATGTGGCGAAGATAAATAAATTTTCAGCTGTTCAGAAATTATTTTGCTAAGGATTCAAAATTTTTCAAACTATAATTATTTGTTTAATAAAAACAGAAATAAAAAAGAATTCATGATTTATTTTATTTTTTAGGTATACATATATATTTATATTTTTAAATCAAAAGCTTAAATCAAAGTTTCATTGAAAATTATAAGTTTTCTGCAATATTTTGACTCACATTTAAATAGCATAAAACCAAAATGTTTACAAAAAAATTATTTCGTATACATACTATCAAGTTGCACAAAAATTTTGTTCTTGTACATACGTACGTAAATATATAAAGATATAATATAGCTACAAACATATATATTTTTAAATAATGATGATTTTTGTTTAAAAATTTTGTTCAAAAACTTTCAGACTAAATGACCCATTTTTTTTTTTTATTCCCTGATGATTGCATTAGAAATTTTTCTTAAAAGAAACAGAGTTTAAGAAAATTAAATTGATTTAAAGAAACGACACACCCTTCTTCACCAAATTTTTGTAATTGGTATACCGGCTTTTGATTTCTTGGATTGACGGCGAATCTGAAAATTTTATTTGTCCCTACCATGAGACTAGTGCCACTAGTGGCACTGCTGGCTTTAAAATATTTAGAATTATTCTTATAAGCGAGTCACACTTCGGTTTTTAAATGGTTTTGACCAAAGTTCACTTTCGTTGTGGATGTCTTCTTTTTTTTTTCATACAAACAAAAAGTAAAAAAAATCTAGTGCCGAACAGCAATAAGCGCTAGTGAGAAAAAATTAACTTAAAAAAAGTGAACTTCGCAAAAAAAAAAGTAAACAACAAAAATTTCAAAACAAAAACTGAAAAAAAAGAATAAGTGCAAGTGAGAACAAATTTTGAGCCAGTATTACAAGTTTCTCAAAAACACCGAACTAACATTATATAGATTCTATTCTGGTCATCATATGAACGACCGATAAGGATAATAAATAATGAAAAATTAAGAAGTTCGCAATACAATTGTTATATAATATACCCATATACTTAGTTTGTTTTCATATACCGACTTATGAATAAATAGATACCTATAGATATAGATAGTTATTCATCAATTTTAAGTTTTCTTAACTTTTTACTAACAATCAAATTTAATGATGGCACGAATGCACAATTTTAAAATTCTCATTATTTTAATTAGGAGATTTTCATGTTGACTGGAAATGTTCTTAATTTCTTCTATTTTTTTTTTTTTTTCCATTTTGACTTTTGATTTAAGATCGGAGAAAAAGAAATTGTAGAATTTTAAATAGTTCTGAAGCATCACATTAATTAAAAAGTAAAATCTTGAATAAAATTTTCAGAAAATATTCATTAAAACAATTTTAAGACGTAGGTATTCATTTCTCAAAGGATTTTAAAAAAATATATATATATATTAATATATATATATTTTAAATTATTCTTAATGGTTGCTTTTAGTTTTTGATGTACGAAAATATCATTTAAATATGAATTATGACCACATCAAAGAAATGTGAAACAACGACATAAAATTGAAATTATGAATAAATTTGTTTTAGAGATAACGCAAAATATAATTTATTTTAGGATGAAAGCGCAGTGCACATTGTATGATGATCCATTATGATGGATTAGTACAAAGACTTTGGAACTACGATAAAAATTTGATATGCACTTCGGAAAGCCCTTATTCTGAGTATGGCATTGCAATATAATTTATCAGTATAGAAAGCACGGCACATTGAAAAAAAAATTCATTCACAATGAGAAGTTAAAAGTTCCGAGACGATCATAATATTTTTATTTTCGTATACCATAAAATATTTTAGAAATTTTTGGGCGGAAAAGTATAAACTTAAGTTATTTTCTTTTCTGTTTTCAGAAATTAAATAGTATTTTCTACAAGGAACCAAATTGTAAAAACAAAATTATACATAAACGAAAATATAAGTATATAATAAATTTTCTTGTGTTAGGTGAAATGATGGCAAAAAATAATTATTATTACAATATTATTATATAGACTTGTATTATATTTTCATGTATAATAAAATACAATATAATGCATTTATTGTTATATTTTTAAATTCTTGTTATTTAGTTTTAAAATACAAATTAAACATTTATTTTAAGTTGTTGAAGAATAACAAAAAACAAACATTATATAGTTATTTAAGTGAAATTTTGGTTAATTTTTTTTAAAGAATTACTAGATTCAAGTTATAGAAAACAATGTTAGCTAAACAAAAAAAAAAATATTTTTTAATCCAAACAAACGTTTCGCTTATTTTGCAAAGCTTTATCAAGGCCAAATTTTTATAAATAATTGAAATAAAATTTAATATTAATAAAATCATGGAAACAAACCAAATGTTTTCATTATTAATTGAAAACAATATTTTCACATTATTGTCCCAATTATTTTCAATTATTTTTGAGTTTGAAAATAATTATTTTGAACTTAAATTTTCAAAAATATACGGTGATACTAGTGATAAAATTGATATTTCGTTTGATCAAAATTAAACAAAACAAATTATTTTATAATCTTTTAATTTACGATAAAGTAGTGAAGTTTTTGAAAAAAAATATTATTTTGTTCCACTCATATTATATTAAAATATTAATTTTAGTACAATACCATCACAACTATAGGTATGAACTTTAGTGTTCATAAATTTTTATGAGTAATTTTAATCATTTACTATAATTAAATTATAATTATGTATATTAAATTTTTATTATCATAACTAAATAAGTTTTTATATTCACAAGAATAATTCACTATTTTTATTTACTACTTTATACATAAACATAAATATAAATATAATATTATCATTGAAATAGCAAAAAGAAAAAGAAATAAACGAAAATATATGTAGGTACATTATTAGTAGTTTGAATAGGAAGTCTCATATTAATACAATTGTTTCCATTTTAATTTTTTTTTAAATTAATTACAAAATTGGTTGGAAATTGATTATGTTTCCTGATCAAATTTAAGTTGATATAACAATCACAACCACGGCTATAAAATTTTAGTTTTTGTACTCACCATTTAAACAAATATCTGAGATAATTATCCATATCAGGGCCAACAAATTAAACCATTTATGAAAGCATTTTTTTCTTTTTGACATGATTATTAGAAAATCTGAAATAAGAATAAGACAATATTAAATTAATAAGTTAGATTAAAATAAAAGCAAATAATGTGGACACGTGCAAATAATATTTACTGATTTTTTTTAATTTCGGCGATTTTGAATAATATTTATAATAATTGCATTCGACTTTGATAATATATGAAATAAATTAATCTTTTGAAGAAAAAGTGGTTCAACTAATAATATTTCAATTTCCAAGACTATTAATTTTTTCTCATCGCCTAATATTTTCGTAAATTTAAATTACTTAGTATTTCAATATATCTAGAAATTTATATTATATAAATTTTCTTCAACCAAAATATAAAATTAGATTGCATCAAAAAGAAATATAAACCGACAATGTCTTAGTTGAAATCTTACTAAAAAAAAATAAAAATGAAAATGTCAATCTAACGTTCTTTAAAAAGTATTTCAAAGGACCAATTTTTATACACAATTTATTGCATTAACTTAATTCAATTTAATATATATAATCAATATAAAAGCTGATTCCCATGTCCATTTATTTAATCATAACACGATTTCTTCCTCTACTCTTAGGAAAATTCAATAATATGCTGTCAAAGTCACATAAGTTAATAAGGTCTTTTATTGCTAAATGTACATATAACTTCATGAAATTGACATTTTAACATACATAATAATCAAAAACTATTTTCGTATCTTAGATAAATTTAATAAAATTTGGAATTATTAATTTCAGTAATATCCTAATTTTTAAGTTAAGGAAAATAACAAGTGTTGTGGGTTGTTTTATGAGAACCTTAGGTACATTGTATAAAAAAAAAGAAAAAAATAAGAAAAATATTGGATAAAAAAAAAAGGAAAATTCAAACGATAAAAATGAAAACAAAAATTATTACATTAATATATATATTTCTCCCAATTGGCCTATAAATAATTTTCCAGTCATGTTGAAATTCATTTTGTTGACACTTCTTATTACCATTCGTTATCCGAAAATTGGAGAAAAATTTTGTATTTCCTTTTTTTTTTTTTTTTTGTTAAACATAAATATTTCATAAATTTATTTAGTTGAAATTCAAAAAAAAAAAAAAAAATATGTAAAAAAAAATATATAATATTTTTTTGTTATGCACGAAAAAGTCAAATAAGATTTATATATATTTTTTTTTTAATTCATAATTTCAACATAGAAGTTGAGTCTAGTTTATAAAACTAATGAAGTATAAGAAAATTAAACGAATTAAATGGAAGAGTGATGTATATAAATTGTTATAATCTAGAGAAAAATGTTAAATGGAATAATTTAATTTAAAAAAACTGTATTAAGAATTCTATAGGGTCATCTTGGTTAGTTATTTGACGGAAGAGATTTGATGACTTGTGAATAGTTGGTTGAGGCACCAAACCTAAATTTACAATCGACGTCAGCTCAATTTTAGTTTTTATTTTACATTATTATGTGGAACACTTATTCAATGTTACATTCAATTTTCCAAAATTTGGGGTAAAATGAAATCCCTATAAAAAAAAAAAATATATAATCAAGTCCAATTTTTTATTAATTGAAAAAAAAATTCACACCCGGTAATACATTATTATTTTCATAACATAAAAAAAAAATTTAGTTGTCCTATTTTTGATAAAATGTATCTTTTTATTATATATGCGTGCACGAAAAACTTTGAATTTGGATTGAATTTTATGTTCACATAATTTATATTTGATTTAACTCAACTTTGATGTTAGTCAAAAATTCAGAATTCTATACAGAAATTAATATCTAAAACAATAAATTTTAAATATACAACAGAGAGAAAGAGAGAGAAAAAAAAAAGAAAAAAGAAAATTTAATAATAATTTTTTTTATTTTTATTTTTTTAAGATAACACTCCTCAATTTTTTTTAAATTTATTAATTCAAAAAGCATATATACATATACGTGTATACATGTACAAAATAGAAAATAAAACCATCTATCTAATCTGAATGGAGACATAAAAAATAATGGGTGATTTTTGTCGAAAATAATAATTCTCTTATTCGTTTGAAATGCAAAATAGTGCTGACGAACACATATTATTATTAATATGTTGTGTGTAGTAGCGTTAGAGCTACACCATCTCTCTCTATATATTCAAAGTAAAGTTATTCGGTCCATATTTTTATTTCCAAAAAAGTGAAGTTTTTTTTTTTCTGTTGTTTTTGTCGAAATGAAAAGGACATGGGGTGAATACGAGAAAAATAAAAATGAAACTAAAAACAAAAATAAAAAAAAAATTCAGAAAAATCACAAATCTTGTAAATTTTGATAGCAAAAAGCAAAAAAAAAAAAAATTGTTTATTGGTACAGATTTTTTTTTTGTCCCCATTTAAGATAAATTTAGAAACATTTCTCTACATGAAACTCATATGATGGCGACAGTTTGGTTGGACTTTAATAGAATTATATATTAATTTAGTAGAAAGTTGTTTTTTATTGTAAAGTCAAGTCATCAATAAATGAATTAGATTATTTCTTTTTCATTCTTTTTGCCACAAATTTGACATAAATTCTTTGTTATTTTTCTATAGTTGTTAAGTTTTAATCATGTTCCAAATTTATCACACAATCATAAATTATAATGCTTACAAATTGTAAGAAGGAAAATATGTTGCTGAGCATTTTTATTTCTATATAACATGGTACCATAATATTTTTTTTTTAATTTTTGTATTCAGTTGTTAAATATTGATAAGTTGTATAATTTTTTTTTTTTTTTCATTCTCAATTTATTTTATAAAATATTGCTATCGAAATTTATGTTATTATTATTATTATTTTTATTTAATTTTTTTTTTGTATTTTAATGTATACACAGAGAATATGAAGCTAATATTTTTATTTCTCATTGTAGAAAATAGAGGAATTTTTTTTATTCGGTATTTCAGATATTGTTTAAATCTGAAATATAGTGTTGTAATTTATGTGTCAATGTAATTAATTAAATGAGTTTACAAAGCGTAAATTTTCGTATTAGTCGAGAAAAAAAAAATTGGACAAACCGCTCAAAGTATCTCCAAACTTAACTTTTCTTTGATCGAACGTGAGCCTGACTAATGTGTACAATATATTTAAATTTAAATCAAATCAAAACATTTAAAACAGTTATTATATATATTTAAATATTTTTCAGCCAGTTTATAAAGCTGAGAGCTTCTTACTCCGGAAACTATAATTATATAAAACCCGTTAAATCTATTCTAGATGAAACGTTGAGCTTTCAGCATTGTCAAAACCAAATAAATCACATTACACGAAAACAGAACACAGATACTGCTTTCAAAGTTTCAATGAAACTTAACACATATTTTGGTATTCAAACTGTCGAAATCCTTCTGGTAGTCGGAATTAGGGTTTTTGAAACTCAACCATTTTCGTAAGCTCGAGCCTTCAAGCTTTTTCTATAAGGAGGATCGGGTAGCTCGAGCCACCCGAGCCTTCTTAAAAATAAAATACATAGGAAAAAACAATGGCATAAAGAAACCAATTTCAGGGCATAAAATTTTAACTTTACTCTTCTAATTTAAACATAATTTACTCATTACAAAATTATAAAAATAACAATAAATATTGCAAAATTATTAAACGAAGCGTTATAAAATATAAAAAAACAAAACATCATAAAATATAAAAACATAAAAAATCCATTTCAGAGTATCATTTTCTGTTAAAATTGACTGTGACTAATAAGATTGAAGTGAAATATTTCCTTATATAAACTTTTCTGTTCAATAAAATAAAAAAAAAACAAAAGTAAAATGTAAAACATTAAAAATGCTGAGCTCAAGCCACTAGCAGATAAAAACTCGATCTTCATTCAAGCAAAAACAGACGAGCTAGGTCGAGCTTTTTGGATCGAGCCGGCTCGGGCCATAAACCTTAGTCGGAATAATAATCAACATTTTAATTTAAAATAGGCATATGGTCAGACAGACAGAAATTTTAAAACATATAAATGGTCCAGTCATTTATTATTGTTGTTAAAAATTAGCTAATATAATGAATCCACTAAAAATCTTAGTGGGGTGCTTTCAATCACGGACATACAACTGATTTACGTATTATTATTTAAAAACATAACAGTGAAATTAGTTAAATTTCGAAAAAAAAAAAAAAAACATGAGTCATAATAAATATGATAATGCTAAAAATATAATTAAAATTTGAATAATAAATAAATTTTCAGCATTATACATATGTACGTATGCACAAATGTATTTTTATATTATATATTTATATATATTTTATTTAATTCTGCCAATAAAATTATCAATTAAAACATTTTTTGTTTGTCTCATTCAAAAATAAAATTAATTTTGAAAATAAATTAATTTGAATTTTATATATGCCCATGTCGATGTTATCTCTCAAGTCTTACACATACATCTATTATGAAAAATATTTCAATTTTATTTATAAAATTATTTTGCTAAAATCTCATTATTTTTATTATATCATATTTATTTTTTTTTAAATTATTATAATAAATAAATATTATGTTCGTTTTTTTTTTTTTCATTTACAATAGCAATAGATTTAAATTTATCTATTTATTTTAAATTTTTTTTGCTGATTTCCAATTTTTTTTTTTTAATTTCTTTCAATTATTTTATTGATAACAATTTTTTACTTCAAAAATTTTGAAATTCAAATTGAACGGTATGTACTCACAGGTAAACACAATATTATACGAGTATAAAATAATATAATAATATAATCAAAAAGTGTGAATGAAAACACTTGTTCTACTATTTTTGTTTTAATAAAATTTATCTGTCATATTGAATAATACAGTTTGCCTGTTTCCAAGTGAAAATCGAGTGTAACAAAAAGAATGAATGCATATTTTATTTTAAAAGAATAAATTTTTACAATTATTGCTTTTTTAATATTTTTATTTTATTACATTAAAATTTATAGAGAAAAAAATTTGCGTAAACCTATTTAATTGCTGTCAACTCGAAATATCATTGCTACATGAATATTAAAACACCATCAATATATGACATAAATTCAAAAAATTAAATTAATTTATGTATACGAAGTTTTTTATTGTAAAACATTGTATTTAGGTGTAGTTACGCAAATTTTTACTGATAAGAAATGAGTTCAACTATATAAAACCAAATTCATCAAATAAGTAACTCCATACTCATTTTGACAAAAAAACTTTAATTCCCATTGTTGTTTGGTAGGCGAAACAGTTGATCCTTTATTGCTTGCAAATCTTTTTTTCAAATAACTTTAAAGAAGGTATATATATATAAATACCTATGTATAATATTATTTTATTAGCCAAAATATTAGTGATATTTCTAAAGTGACCATTGTGAAATGCTAAATTAATGTCATTGTCAATCAACAGATTTTTGTAACAGAAAATTAAGCATTAATATTAAGATTTCCAATATAAATTTCATTGATAAAAAATATTGGAGCGCGGAATCAATTTTATAATGGACACGCGTTTCGTAACAATTCTCTAAGGAGTTAGTTTAGTTTCATTAATAATATTGTACCCCAGGTAATAATATTCTATCAACCCTGTTTCTAGCATGAAATTTAATCGTTTATTTCTTAAAAAAAAAAATAAACATAAAAAAGAAAATAAATACACTTCACTTTACTATGAAAAGTATGAATGGATCTGTGTCTTTAAAAACAATAGACTTTTTAATGATTTATGTAAATTATTATTATAAACAATAATATTTTTATTTATATTTTATTGTTAAAAATACAGATTTTTAAACAGTCTGTTGAAAAACACCACAATGCTTT